>VXBI01014262.1:0-48570 GCA_013397375.1 Toxostoma redivivum
CCAACTGCCCCAGGGGTGGAAATCCAGGCCCACTACTTACACTGGACTGATATAGACTGCTCTGGAAAAGTCTGAGGATTCAGAATGCTTGCAATACATTGAGGATGTCTTTGTGTGGGACAATACAGCAGAGAAAGTTTTTGAGGAAGAAATCCTTCTGAAATAGAAAATTATAGAAATCCTTCTAAATAATTTTGCCATAAACCATAGCAAGGTCAAGGGACGTGTCCAGGAAATTCAGTTTGTAGGAGAAAAACAGCAAGATGGAGACATCAGATTCCAAAATGGTCAATAAAGTAACATCTGTGTCCTCACCAACCACCAAGAAGGAAACACAGGCTTTCCTAGGTGCTGTGGGTTTCTGGAAGGTGCACATTCTAGAATACAGTCAGATTGTCATGTGACCCAGAAAAAGAATGACTTTAAGTGACAAGCTTTTAAACAAATCAAACAGGAGATTGTTGATGCAGTAGTCCTGGGGCCAGTCAGGACAGCAAAGATGTGAAAAATGGCTCTACACTGCAGATGGGGAGAATTGTCATTCCTGGAGACTCTGGAAGAATAATTGAGGAGACTAGAGGATGAACTGTGGGTTCTGTAGTCAGAGATACAGAGGATCTGAGGCCTACACCAACTAAAAAAAAGAGATCCTGACAGCTTCTGAAGAAGTTCAAGCTGCTTCAGAAGTTACTGGCACAAAAGCTCAGCTCCTCCTGGCACCGACTGCCAGTGCTGGGCAGGATGTGCAAGGGAAAAGATCCTTCCACACATCATGCCACTGACGCCCTGTAGAGTNCCACCACTGACATTGCAAATGTGGTCTTCTCCATGTCTTCAGCAGCAGAATGCAGGCCACAGCATTTTTTTCTTTTTGTATTGCATCCAATACACCTGGAACCAACTGCCCCAGGGGTGGAAATCCAGGCCCACTACTTACACTGGACTGATATAGACTGCTCTGGAAAAGTCTGAGGATTCAGAATGCTTGCAATACATTGAGGATGTCTTTGTGTGGGACAATACAGCAGAGAAAGTTTTTGAGGAAGAAATCCTTCTGAAATAGAAAATTATAGAAATCCTTCTAAATAATTTTGCCATAAACCATAGCAAGGTCAAGGGACGTGTCCAGGAAATTCAGTTTGTAGGAGAAAAACAGCAAGATGGAGACATCAGATTCCAAAATGGTCAATAAAGTAACATCTGTGTCCTCACCAACCACCAAGAAGGAAACACAGGCTTTCCTAGGTGCTGTGGGTTTCTGGAAGGTGCACATTCTAGAATACAGTCAGATTGTCATGTGACCCAGAAAAAGAATGACTTTAAGTGACAAGCTTTTAAACAAATCAAACAGGAGATTGTTGATGCAGTAGTCCTGGGGCCAGTCAGGACAGCAAAGATGTGAAAAATGGCTCTACACTGCAGATGGGGAGAATTGTCATTCCTGGAGACTCTGGAAGAATAATTGAGGAGACTAGAGGATGAACTGTGGGTTCTGTAGTCAGAGATACAGAGGATCTGAGGCCTACACCAACTAAAAAAAAGAGATCCTGACAGCTTCTGAAGAAGTTCAAGCTGCTTCAGAAGTTACTGGCACAAAAGCTCAGCTCCTCCTGGCACCGACTGCCAGTGCTGGGCAGGATGTGCAAGGGAAAAGATCCTTCCACACATCATGCCACTGACGCCCTGTAGAGTAAATGGATTGCACCAATCACACAGTGAGCTCAAACAGGAAACCCCATTTGCCCAGGGATTTTTGAAGTCCCATGAACTGGCCTGAAAGTGAAAATTTCAGACTATCATCATCATAGGAGGAGAAAGTCACATGTGCTGAGGTAGTCCCTCCATAAAATCAGATACCAGGAAAAGCAATACACTCTTTTTCCTTATGGTTCCTGCCATGTTGTAGGGCTACATGGAAAATAAAAAGCTGCTGTATGGTGTTCTATGTGGCAAGTCACAGAAGCTATGGAGCAACAAGGTACATCAAGTCAGGTTGCAGAGCTGAAAGCCATCCAGTTGGCTTTAGGTATCACTGAGTAAGAGAAGTGGCCAGTGCTCTACTTCTACACTGACTTGTGGGTAGTACAAATGTTCTGTGGGGATGGCTAGACCAACTGATGAACTGTGGTGAGACATCATTACCCAGGTAGAGAAGCTGGCTGTAGAAGTACATCTTGTAGATGCACATGCACCCAGGAGTTGGGCTACTGAAGAGCATCACAAGGGACACGTGGATTGGGCTGTCAAGATTAAAGTTTCTCAGGTGGATCTGGACTAGCAGCACAAGGGTGAATTATTTCTGGTTGGTGGGACCATGATGCTTCATGTCATCAGGGAAGAGATGTAACATATAGATGGGCTCCTGGCTTAACTATGGCCTGGATGTAACAATGGACACTATTTCCAAGGTGATCCATTGCTGTGAAACATGCACTGTGATCAAGCAGGACAAGCAGGTAGTATGGTGGACGATGTATTTCCCCAAAATATAAATATGGGGAGGTTTGGCAGGTTAATTACCTTACAGAGCACTGGGGTTCTTGTGGTAACGCTGTCCCTGCCTTCTCTTTCTTTCTCCGTCTCTCTTTTTCCCTCTCTGCTCCTTTTCCTATTCCCCTTTTGTAGGAACACTTACCCTTCTTTATCAGTAAACAGGTCTCGGATATTATACTGCTGCATTTACACTTTATTCTCATCTGAGAAATCTCTCTAAAAGAATCCTCCCCAACTGCCTCTTTTCTAGTGGGACAGGACACAGAGAGTATACAACACTGAAAATAATGCTTAATGCAAAATTTTGGTCAACTTTCAAAGCCTGACCA
Organism: Toxostoma redivivum; assembly: GCA_013397375.1. Taxonomy (NCBI): domain Eukaryota; kingdom Metazoa; phylum Chordata; class Aves; order Passeriformes; family Mimidae; genus Toxostoma; species Toxostoma redivivum. The sequence goes on from VXBI01014262.1 coordinate 2,823, forward strand.
ACATCTTCATGTGCCACTAAAATTCCTGACCGCTTATCTCAGTGTCCTCTACCCTTTGTTTTATTGCTATCAACTTTGCTCCGTTGCTCACCTGACTGAGAAGCAGCATTGCAGCAGCATCATCTGGTACACATATTCTCCAATTATATGATGAACATGAAAAATAATCAATAACTTTTTAAAGGCCTAGGAAAAATAGAATTGAAGGTGAAGACACCTTTGTGCTTCTGAAGTATGTCAGCGTGTGAAACGTAGGCATTTAGAGAAGTCTGATTTTGTTTGTTCTTTTAGCTAAGACAGGGAAATACCCTACATACCAAGAGAGATTTTAAAAAGCAATCAATCACATATTAATAGATCTCACTTTAACAGGAAAGTTTTGCTATACTGAAAGAGAACAGACATTCTGATAAATTGGATAAAGCATATAATTTTATGTTAAATATGACAGATAAACTTAAAACCTTTAAGGGTATGAAGTTTGCAAACCTGAGTATATGTAAAACTGAAAACGTATAAAACTGAACTGCAATAACTGGGAAATAACAGGAAAACTTTCAGTGTATGACCCTTAAACTAAGTGAACTTTAGAACAAAATTATGTTACCATTTAAAGACTGATGATGTGCACAGACAATGTTTAAGTTAGTGTTCATTCTGGAGCATTAATTCACATATTTGCTAACTTCTCACTGTTTTGTTTTCCAATGTTAATAATGTTCATTTAGCATATGTTACCTACATTATCTTGGAGGGAGGTACTTAAAATTGCTTCAAATAGCGAAGTACTTTTTAAATGATTGATGTCCAGTTCTTTCTAAATTATATAAATAATAACAAATAATTGAGGGCATGTCTTGGCTAAATAAATCACCATCAGGTCAAAATGAATGAAACGAAAGCTTTTCCTGCTTTCACTTCAGTCACTGGTATATTATATTAGAATTATGAATATTCTAAAGGATTTGCTTTTGAGACCTACCAGAATTTTTTCAGGGTCCTCTGAGTTGCACTTATTTAAAATTCACAGTTATGCATCAAATTATTGAGCAAATGTTAATAGTGTAAACTTAAATGTATGTTTTGCAGTCCTTAGAAAGTACACATGTAACATTTCTTTCATTGTGCCCTATGAAAGGAAATACTGAAGTTTATTAGACCATTTCATATAGGACAAAGGTTTTTGGTGTTTCTTTCTTACTAGAGAAATATTAAAAGTTCACAGACAGAAACAAATCCAATATGCACTGACCTTTTAGTCTATTAGGGCAGGTTGTTCTGCCTGCATGCATAAAAATAATAATTGGTCACTAATAAGCATAGAACATTTGTAAGGAAGGTCTGGTTCCAAAGTCAGCTTGGTTTGAGTATCTTCTGTGGATTGCTCTAAGATCATAGACCTCAGCTGCAGAAAGGCTAAATGGAAATTTTAATGTGCTGCATGCCAGTGCATCAATGGAACTTAATCCCACTAATCAAGCAAGATCGGTTACAGAAGCAGCTTATTCCAAGAACTGGAATTTGGAATGTTGCTTATTTGTAACTATCTTTGGAAGGCTAAGTTTTTAAGTCATCTATTACTGAATCTATTAGAAAAAAAAAAAATCAGGCATCCTCACTCTAAAGCAGCTCTTATTTCTCTTTGCTTGGAAGGGAAAGGGATAAACTCTTTAGAGTATCTCTCCTCCAGAGCCTAGTGTGGAATTATTTAGATCTCTACAAAGACACAAGGCAAGAACTGTAGTTGTTTCTGTATAAATGAGTAATAAGGGCTCCCCAAAACATGTAACTCTTCTACAACCCCAGAAACATAAGCACAATTAGGTAATTCAGCTGCCTGTCCTTCAATACCTTTTAAAGAACAGTGTGGGAATTTCTCTTTTTCTTAATTACTTTAAAAGTCTATCTAATAGAATACAATATCTACAGTATCTAATAGCACACAATCCTAAATTGTTAGGTTAGAGGATTAACTTAGAGGATTTACCATATGTAGTTTGCATGTACTCACAGAATGGAGAACAAAAGTTTCATACTAAGTAGGGCGTAATTTTTAAGGATATCTATTCTTAGTGTCAGAATATGATGTCAGGTATATACTTAAACTCCTCTCCTATCTTTTGTAAATTCCTCTGCCAACATAACTAGATGTGTTCCACTGCTTCCACCTGCATCTTCGAGGTAGTCCCAGGAGTGTTACCAGATCATTACATGCTGGAGTAATGGTTTTATCAAATCACTGTGAGCCAGCATAAGTTGGAGCACGGCCAAGGACAGCCTAAAGTTTTGCTGAGGGTGAATTCAGTTTTTCGAAGCATAATTGACTTGGAAAGCAGCAAGTGGTACCCACTGGAATTTTGCAGATCACCCAAGTGTCTGAGTCAGTCTCCTTCACTTGGTCACTGCTCAAATGAACGAGACTACAAGCAACATAGTGCTGATGAGGAACAACATTTTCCACACGTCTTTGCGTGACCATTTCTGTCAAAGACACAGAGAATTTTATATATTGATTCTGTAAACATATACTGTCTTCTCTTTTGAATTTTGAAACATGCAATTATTTACATAATATAATTCAATTTTTATATGACAAGGATAAATAAGATGAAAATGGATAGAAGGAATTTGCTTTTCCATATGTTCTTATTTCATGACATATTTATAACATTAGCTTTATTAAAGGATATGACACAAGCCTTTCTCAAGAAATGAAACAATCAACTGCTTGGTTTAAACTTAGGGTCACCACTTTTGAAAACCAAAGAGAAATACAGCACGAGGCATGAAAAAAAAAAATACTTCCAAGACAGATAATACAAAGTTTAACTGAGTGTAAATGATACAGCACATTCCTAAGATCACACATATCCAGATCTGTCAGGCAAGTAGAAGGTAGTAACACTCAAGATTCAGCCAATGTGGCTTGTTTGGAATTTAACTGCTGGAAAGATTTAGGCACTTGACATGGCTCTACCATAGTTTCCAGAACTGCTAATAAGGCTTTCGCATGTTCGCCAGGGAAGAACACCATGCTTTCAGATATTTCTTGAAGAAACTGTGGTAGTTTTTCAAAAGTTTCTAGCTCTTTAAAATATGCATCTACCAACCAATGTCCAGAAAATGCATTTTTCATCTTAGAGCTATCGCAAACCATTACTGGAAGTACATTTGAACAAGCTACCGCTCTCAGAGTTACAGTCAGGGGTGTAGGCAAATTATAAACTGAACAAAAATTCAGCAACATCTTAGTAAATGAAATTAAACACAGTTCTTTCTTCTGATTGCAAAAATCTTGTTCTCTGCATTCATAGAAGTTTTCAATGCTCTCTCCTGGATAAACAAGATTCAAAAGTTCTTCCTTTACTGTGACTGACTCAACATAATCCAGTGGCAGCTTGTCATGGGAGTTCCTTTGCTCTAGAAGGACTGGCCCTTTAGAGAAAATATAAACATTAATAACAACGGCACATTTTGTGATGAATTGGCAGCTGAACAAGATTTTGGGTTGCTTATTGCCAGAAGCCAGGCGCCTGTTTAAGTTCTTTTTTGTACCAAGTTATGTTAATATAACAAATAACTTAGATATTTGCAACACAAGATAGAATGTATAGAGAGATCCTTTGTAATGATTTCTTTACAATATTGTCTTAACTTGCATAGGGTATGCAAAAATGTAATGTTATTACTTTTGTAAAATTCTATTAAGTACTTTGTAGACCACGTTATTTGCTGACACTGACTTCAAGTTAAAGGCATGTTACTATGATGGTGTTTATTTTAATTTTCTGGATGGTGTGCCATCTTGCTTTATGATATGCAGCAAGGTAAACTATTGAGGTAGGAATCCAAGTCTTCCCCAGCAACTGAGTTTCAAAGTTTGATCTTAACAGACTTCTGAAACACAAAACATAATTACTACAATAAATAGATTTAAAGTAAGTAGATGGGACATGCTTATTTGTTCAGAACTAGTCTGAACAAATAAATCCTTTTGGTATTTCCTGTTTATTAGTACAAAGGACCTATTAATATTTAAACAGCTTACACATCTCTTGGGAAGTTTAGAAAGGCTGCATCAGTAAGAAAAAATGAAGGCTGTTAAGACACTACAAGAGTTTTTCAAATATGAACACAGGAATCAGGAATCTTCTTACATAAATTTGTATTACTATACTAAAGTAAGAGGTCATATTAACATTAATTCTTCAGAAATATGTTTTAATGACAAAAGGTAAACTCTCACATTACATATCCATCATAGATATTTTAACTGCTCTGACTAAAGCTGTATTATTATTACTGATTATTTAGTATCCTTAACTTCTACAAACTAAAGGCTTTTAGAGACAGAAAATATGTATGTTTTTAGAGAGATGTGTTCTAAATTATTGAGTAAATAGTAAATTCACACTGAATAGGTAACATGATTTCTACCATGGGCTTGTCAGTTACTTGACAGGCCATAACTCAGAGTGTGACAAAGGCAAAGATAAAGATACATGCAGCCTTACACTTGCTAGGAAACTCTGATGAATGCACGTGCAAGTAGAGATCTTCCCCTATGATAACAAGATCATCCACTACCTGTTCTTCACAACAGCCTAGGAAAAATGCACATCTATCAATGAAATGCCACTTCCAGTGAGGAGCTGGGCTTTCTATAATATTGGCTATTGCATCACTTCAACTGATAGAACTGAGCCCAGGTATTGGCTTAGCATGTTAGATGCCAAGGTGACATAGCTCAGTAGAGATATAAAACACCTGGGAGCCACAGAACTGAGACTCAGTAAACAGAGGTAGAACTGCAGAAGAAATGTATTGATTATGATCTGGTGCTTGCACAACAGACACAGACACAGCCTTTAGGGGGCAGGAAAAGACTGTAAATACAGAGGGTCATATGCCAAGAATGTATTAAAATTTAGTTTCTCTACCTTAATTAATAGGCTGTCTAAATACTCTCTTCTGCCTCATAACTAAACACAAAATGATTTTTACTGAAAGAATCTGGACTTGGCATATAAAGCAGAGTTTACACTGACACAGTATGGTAGTGGTACAGATACTGCAAACACTCGTTTTAGTAAATTATTTAAAAGAAGGAAGAGTTGCTGTCCAAGACCATTCTTGGTGGATATTTGGGGGCTTTTTTAAACATGCTAAATTAAATTAAATACATTGATACATTACATACTTCAAGACACAAATACACTGTCTCTGAACAAAAAGTACTGTTTAAAACATTTGTGCTTGTCTTAGGGGCAAAGTACCTTTTTTAGAAACTAAGGCATCGCTCCCACTATTATCCCTAAACAGCAGTTATCATGATTACAACATCGATTCTTAAACTAGTTACTAACCTAATTGTGTTGTTCAGAGACCATCACATTAATTTTCACAAATGCTGAAAAAGTTTATGTTGAAATACATGAATATATAGAGATTTAACTGATCTGTTTTTGTGTTGTGGTAAAAATAGATCAAAACAATAGAAAATACTTAGCCTTGATTGGTGAGTAGGTAATCTTTACTTTCATTAGTGGAGAATTTAGTTTCAATGCATATGGTGTAAAATGCAGGATAAAAACATTACCATATTGGAAAAACATGTGGAAATCTTGGTTAATTTCATACTCAGCTGATCAAGATAAGTGTGAAAGCAGTATTATTTTTATTGTAAACAAACCAGCTTGGCTTGAAAATGTTTTCAAATATTTCATAATAACTTTGCATTTTAGGAAACTATCAAGAAAAACACTGAGAACTTCAAAAAGGATTCAAAACAGTGGATAATTTCCCTAAACCAGTTTAGCATAAATGCACTCACCCCCATGCTGAAGTAGCAGCTTGCCAATTTCTACATGTCCATTTGACAGTGCATCATGCAAAGGAGTCACCCCGTCCACTTGACTGAGCAGGTCTACCTCTGGACAGCGCTCCAGAATTTCACGGACACACACTGTGCTACCATGGTTACAGGCTTCATGCAAAGGCGTCCAGCCAGCATAATCTGAATTATAAATCAAGGGAAGTTTTAAAACAGCAGAAGTAGCACTGAAATGTTAATAACGTCATTCATTAGACAGGAAAACATTTTACTGTTTTAGTATTCATTACAGCTGGAATGGCAGCTTGTGATTTCAAAACAAGAAATTCTATTGAAAAACATCTGAAAAAAATAGCATTTTTAAACATCAGTAGAAAATGTGATGTTAAAATACACTTCAGTTATAAATTCATCTTACCTTAATGTTTGCTATCAAGTCCTCATTTTGTGTTATTTTAAAAAGAAAGAGTATTAGATTGTATAAATACAAACTTGTTACCAAACAGATACTAATAGAGTTCTTTATGAGTCTTAATTTCTTAGTTCTTTAGAGAAAATGGATAACTTACCTCTAACATTAATGTCTGTTCCCGGCAAAGAGAGTAGCTGAATCAATCTCTCCACTTTGTTATTTCTGCAAGCTTTATGCAGGGCTGTCTCGCCTACCATGAAAAATAAATAGATTACACTGGACTAGGCAAGATAGCAACTAAAGAAAATAATCAAAGGGCCTGGAACTAGGAGATCTGGTTCAGTACCAGAAAACTCAATAATAAGTAAGATTTTCCTTTATCCTGTTTAAACATCTTTTAAGAAAAAAAAACCCCATGGAGCTTCTGTTCCACCAGAGATCCAGCAATGAAATTGTTCTGCAAATGGTTTAACTCAGGAATTATCTCCCCTCCAGTTCAAGGTTTAAAGCTTCAATCACACTATAAAAGCACAAAGTGATCACAAAACACTAAAAAATACTGGGTTTTGAAGCAATAAAACTTTAGAGTGCAGTTGCCCTTCCTTAAATTTATTCATGAACCTACATTAAAATGTATGGTTCTTTTTACACAGCATTTATAGCTTAAATCAAATGAATGTTTGTGGCTAAGCATGAGTGCCTCTATACACTCAAGTATAAATCAAAACTTTAAATCCATTAGCAGATGTTTTGCTGTTTCTCAATAGACTGACTTCACTACAGTAGAGAAGGACGGGAGAAAGAGGGAAATATAAACAACAACAACAACAACAATAATAATAGTAGCAGTAGTAATCTTCGTCCCTGGGAAAAAAAATCCCAAATCTTAATACCATATACAGCAGAAATAAGTGTGAAAAATTAAACAGCAAAAACTGAGAGCTGCTGCTGCTGCTGCTTGTATAAGTAAAGACATCACTAGCTTCTGCATAATAAAAACTTCAGACACATTCTAAATGCTGCTTTCTTTTCAATAATTGATTAGGTTTGAACAAGAGCCAGAGGAAAATCCCGATACCAGGATGAACCAAACATCTTAGAAATTCAAGATACCTTAGTCTAGCTTTTGTAGTCAGATTTACATGGAACATTCTGTTATATTAATACCTTTACTATGTAAATCTGTAAGCTCCCTACCCATTCTTTCACTACTTACAATTTTAGTAGGGGAGAATAGAAAAAAAACCCAGCATCGATTTGTTTGGTTCCCCCCCCACCACAGTCCTTCAGTGAACTTTTCTTTGTAGAAACCACATGTAATAATTCATATCAATTTTACTTGCAAAAGCAATAAAAACATAGGGATCCAATTTTAAAAATGTATGGTTTGACGGTTGATGAAGTTCTTTTAAACCTTTAAAGGGGATGAGGTCTTCTTTTGTCCTTCAGTGTTTGTGATATAAATCTGTTTTTAATTTATTGAACAATTCCAGCTTGCTTTTGCCAGTTTTTTCTGAGTATTCTCCTGGGTGTCATATTAATAGGGTTGCAGGTAAATTTCTGATGATGATGAAAAAGTAGTTCCAGCAAGTAATTCTGTAGTAAAGCAAGCCTCATGCAAAGTACAGTTTATTAAACTTGTGTAATAAATAGGAACTGAATGAATTACTGCAGTGCTGTTTTATTCCTTAGGTACGCGAGTTCCAGTATAGTTAAAACAAAAGCCAAGTGCCTTTCATAGTCTGGGCTGAATGCCTGGAAGAAAACAGTCCATATGCTTTTAACAGCTATGTAACATAGCATACTCCTCAGTCTTTGTTCACAAAATGTCTAGGACTCAGAGAGATGAAGACTGAATTATACTTGCAAATCAGAAGACGTTGATCCTACCAAGCACAGGTTGAGGTGGATTAGCAAAGGCAGGCAAGACTGGAATGAGCTCACACAAACTACATTTAATGTATGGGAGGAGGAGGGTAATGAAGAATGCNATTGGAAAAGAGAAATGCGGACCATAAGAAAATAATTCTTGGGCATAAGCCAGCGTTTTAGTCCAGCATTCATCAGGACAAGTTTTTAAGCATGAAACTATAAATTTTAACCACTTTAAATTTCTTAACATAAATTAGATATACGTAATACCTTTAATATTTCTCTTGTGTACCTCTTCAGCCAAAAGGTAACTGTCTTTGGTGTGTGCAGTCTGAACTTCTGCTTTTGCTCTAAGCTCATTAGAGATTAAGTCACTGAAAAAAGAGCAAAGAGGACACAATTACAATCACTATTTTATATTGTAATTTAATGTATATGTACTTAATAGTTTTAAAATGTGTCCAAACAGAATACTTAGAGTTATCCATTTCAGCATCACCTTAATTATATAATGCCTTATTATATGGAACGCCTTAATTATGTAATTTCTATGCCATTTAATTATAACTGTATATAAAACATAAATCAAATAGGATTCCCACTTTTAAACTTTCTTTAAAGGTAATTCTACAAAGAGTGAACTACTGTATATACCCTATAAATATAATATTAGACAAATATAACTACATCAGGTCTGCATATACACAGAAATTGATGATCAAAGAGAAAAGAGGAAACCCCAGCCCAGAGGTGTTACAGGCTTACAATGGAGCTTTCTGTCAGTTGAAGTAATTTGTAGACAACAAAACAGGTCACATAAAGTTCAAGAAATGTGTCAGGTCAGAAGCTGTCCCCCAAAGCAGAATAAAACTGGTGATGTTATAGGTATTACTTACGGTAGATCAGGCAGCACTTTGACTTGGTTCTGCTTATCGCCATTTAGCATCTGTAATGTCCTTTGAGACTCAGGGCATGGCTGTTGCCCTATTTTCTTTGTCTTTGCTTTGTGTATCTTTGTCTTACACATCCCTATCTCTCGCAAAGCAGGTGAATAGGAACAGACCTGTTGCAAAAGCAACATTTTATAAATGAAGAAATTTTCTTTTGTTGCACTTGCTGCAAAGCAGTCATCTATGACCCTGAGCTTGCTGTATCTAAGTTTTTACAAATCTGATCCCTGAATGATTGTATATCTAGATTGTTTTAATTTGTCTTTCAATTCCTTTCCTTTGCATTCCACTCTTTACACAGCCTCAGTGAGAGCTTGTATCTGAGACAGAAAATGGGAAGTTCTAGGCCTCTCTCAGGTTTCTGGCAGCTGAGAAAATCTGGACCTCTTTCGCTGGACGTAAGATTTGAGTACAGTTAATTGACTTTCATGTATTTACTAAGTGCTTACAAACTTCCTGCTCCCAAACCAGGGAGCAATTTGGTTAAAGATGAGGGGTTGGATTAAGTCTCTGAGCATTGCAAATGCAGTAAGCCAGTTATCCCTTAGGTGCTCTCTCTTTATTAGGACAGCCTTGGCTGTTGTAGATGTTATACAAAGCTTCAAACCCACTTCTACTGCTCATTTTAAAAAGTCATCTAAGTTTCTGCAGTTTGGCAAAAGCATAGGAAAAAGGGCCAGTGAGGGGGATTCATCAAATACCCAACAATTACATTTGAAGAAAGGTATTAAGGAAGGCTTTGAGTATTTAGCAGTTCACTGCAGATCTTGCAAGCAAGGTGCAGTAGGTGAACGACACCTTACTTGCACCTTCATTGCATATTTACCGACCGGGGAATTGTTGAACACAGAGAAAAGCCTAGCTGATAAGACGCTGTATGAGAAGAACTGGCAAAACTGGATGACAGCTGATTTTTACTGTATGGAATGAAAAAGGAGACTCGGTCATACTAAGGAACACTACAAAAAGCACACAGACTTGTTTCAAGCACTATAAAATTTATAAGTAGTTGCAGAGAGTGATCAGTAGTCATGGCAATACTAAAAGTAGCGATTCTGCTCTATATGTAGCAATATAAATAAAATATTAGCTACGCAGTTGGTCTATGTTAAGAATTCTAACAGTCTTTTGTTCAACCTCTGTTTAAACATGCTGTATTAACAGTGAGCTCTATTCACAATAAATTCCTGTAAAATTTATGAAAACTTATGTATGGGAAATGTACAAAGGCATAAATTTGGGGTTTTGTGACTCTACCTGTAGAATAGTAGAGCATAGACAAACAGCTATGGACTCCATATTCTGTCTAGTCATTAGTATTAAGATTACTGAAATGAGGCTCTAAATTAGGGCATGACATTACCATATGATCAGCCTGATTTGCCTGCATCCTGCCATCAAGTCATAGCTTTGAGAATTTCTTTTGCAGCTTTTACCATGTTTTTCTTCACCAACTATCACAAATTGTGATTTGAAGGCAGGTGAAGGTTTTTAAGTAGGAGAAAGTTTCTAAGATGAGAAATTCACAGGAAAACACTGTGGTTCAAAAATCATAAAATCTTCTATGTAACAAATGCCTGGACCTATCGCTTCAAAAACCCTGAAGGAAAAGGTAGCCAAGAAAAATCACACAATATTTGGCAATCTCCTTAAGTACAAAACTAACACTGCAATCATTACATCAGGAGTTATTTTTAAAAGCTTTCACTGTTGTTGCATTGTTTCATTTTCATGATAAGTGCATGTAAACAGATACCAGGTGTGACAAGTTCTCTGGCAAGAAAAATCTTACTGTTGTTCTGGACTCAGATCTCAGGCAAAGATAAATTCAAATGCAGTGGAACACATGAAAAGACAATGCAAGCAACAAGCATGACCTCAGACCACAAAGAAAAGATGTATTTCACGACTTTTATGAATCAAATTACTTGTAAAATACTGAAGTGTTAAAGTTATTAAAGAGTTACTTACTATTTTCTGAAGAGAAAGAGGTTCTGTAGAAACAGCAATATTCCTCTGTAAACACATTTGTTTGAAAATTGCTTCTGCAAGAAACAGTTGAAGCCAGTTGGATGGTATGGCACAAATAAACATTTTTAATTGACATACAGAAAAATCTGGATAAAAGCAATTGGAAAAAATAAAGTAAGCCTAAAAATGAAAACACAGAAATCCACATACTTTTTATACTTTTTAATCTAGAAAATAGCTCTTCCAGGCTTTTTGCTCCTATTGCAAATTACGAAGCTTATTCTCCGTATGATTTACTAAAATTCAGGTAAGTTACAACACATGAACAAGAAATCTGCAAGTAATGCAGGATGACCTACAAGTTCTACATTAAAAGTCAACATAAGCAAATTGCAACTCCATTCAAATGTAACAAATAGCTTATACTGTTCAAAAAATGCCCCACACAGTGGTAGAGGAACTTATGTACCCATACCTATATCAATATACATCAGGCATATGTCTGATCTACCTCTGTTTTGGAAAAGAAGACAGACTGCTTTTTTTCTTACAATGGTAAGAATTTGTATTTTGATTCTAAGAATAATTTTGTCAAAATAACAACTGAAATGGTTGGAAACCAACATCTGAGGAAGGAAATCTTTACTGTATTGAGGGAACCATCTGTTCTGCTAAGAAATGCTCATAAATTAACTGATCTGTAAAGTCAAACAAAACAGAAACCCAAGTTTGAGAAGACAGATGTTTGCTACTGTAAGTATAACTGAATTTAGAAAAACTTTTAACAATTTTGCTTTGAGTGCTGTGGATTGTACCAAGTGGCATGGGCCAAATAATCACTATAAACAGACTGAATCCTGGTCTCATTTTCTGTTTTTGTATATAGAAAAGTAAGAAAGTCTTAAGAAACAGATGTTCAAGATTGTCCCTACTATATGATGACTACAAAATCCACTGGAGAGGTACATACTAAAAGCTCCATTGATCTAAACATCATAAAGTTCAAACTGATTTGGCCTTCTAAGATCTACGTCAGCCTATAAAAGTTCTCATATTTTGCTTTCTGTAAGACTGGAGTGGAACAAATTGTCCAGAGATTAAGATTTTAGTTTAATTTCTTTTCACAATGGTTCTTCCTGAGTACTCAGGTAGAAGGCAAATGCACTTTAAATGAAGCTTACATATACCTGTTACCACAGAAAATGATGATTGGAAAAGGAGTCAGGGGAAGCTTTGGTGGCAATTAATTTTGAAAATGAAATTAAAGTAATTCAATACTTTTCTTGAGATAATATTTTTCTTTCAAACTCCTCAACTCCTTGTTGCTGAAAATACAGATACTTCAACTGACATTCCATGTTAAATGATAATGGTTACTTGAGTTTTGACATTTCTGTTTACCTAGTATATTTAATGAGGAGGAACTACAGTAATTCATGGGACTGAATGGAATTTACTCCCATTCCCTCCATTAAGTCCAAGGATTTGGAAGAAGACATTGAAATGTTTCATTTAAAGTTGTCACAGTCACACAGTTCAGTGTAGGTTTTTGACTTATGTGTTGATGTGTCATTAGCAATCTTTTGATTTCCTGGTATGATAAAATTCACATGGAATGATAAAATTCACTTGAGTAAGGTGCATCTGATTGCTTGTCCGAATTTAAGGTTTATTATGATATGCTTAAAGCTTCTCCTAAACTGACAAGAGAGCTCCAGAGATTTTTCTTCTACCTCAGGCTGTGTGGTCTTGCTTTCACATCAACGTTTAGACTTTTTTTTCAGAGGGATTTCAATAAGAAAACCCGTTCTATTTGATCTTTGCTACACATCAACAAACACATACAAAATAAAATGTTTTCCTGCACATGTACACACCATGCAGTGCACAGCTGCAACAGGAGGTAAAAAACAATTTGAAACTAAATCAAGGATTTTAACTAGGTCTTAGTGTATGCAATCAGAAGACTTTTGAGAGGCCTTGCAAACACTCACCACCACAAGAAATGGCAACGTAATGCGCCAAATCAGATACTTGATGAAACACATTTCTGTCCATAAGCAAACCTGAGATGATCCAATAGTCCACTATAGTTCCAAGAATTGCATTTAATAGACCAGCAACTTCACTTCTGAAAGCCTGAATAGAAAAAAAAAAAGGGTGTATCTATCGATCCGTAATATAATTCACACTGATAATGTACCAGAAATAACAGAGAACTTCCTTACATAAAAGTCCACTCTGCTGCTGTTACTCCTTCATTGGCCTTTCTTCTTCCGCTCAAAAGCTAACTGTGGCAGCCAGATCAACAAAATTAGTATCACTGATGCCATATGAATTAAGATTTGGAGAAAAACATGTTCTATGAAAACATAATCTAAAACTTTATGCAAAATGGTGTCCAAGCTTACAAGTAAAATTGTAATGTGATTTCTTTTTAAATTAGGTTTTGTTTAACCATAAGATTGCAAGTAGTGCACTTATTCCAGTTAGCCTTGTGTTTAAATTGACAATTACAGGGATCTTTTTCTCCTTGCTCTATTAGAATTGCCTTTTTCTGAAGATGTCATCATGAAATTAAAGCTCTTTTTGTGACAATCTATGTTTGTGCCAAAAAGGAAAAGGATGCAAAGTGTTAGTTTCCTGCACAGAAGAAACTTTGGCAGTTACTTTGTAAAAGGAAACTTTTTTTAGCTACCAAAAATTCCAAAGACATGAGCAGCTGCAAATTTAGGAAAAAAACTACTTTTGAATATTAGCCTTACTACCATTTTCTACCTTTAACAGGCACATATACATGCACACACATACATTAAAAAAAAAAAAAAATCCTTATGGGTCCCTTCCAACTCAGCTTATTTTGACAGCACAGCTTGGAAGAACACAGACACCATAGTAGGAACACATGAAATTCATCTGATCTAGAGCTCTACCAGAGAATTACTACAGTTTCAATAGAGCACCAATTGATATATGGCATCTTGGAAAGATAATGAGTACTTGAAACCATACAATTTTGGGTAAGAGACACAATGGACTGAATGTGCACACACTACAGTCAATGGTTAGTCTGATGCTCCTTTGAGAATAGAATACATTCAACATTGGTTTAAAATAATTTACTAGGATTCCATAGGAGCTGAAAAGCACTAAAACCAGTTTGAGCATCAATAAATCAAACATATGAACAACAGACTTGTGACATGGATGTAACACAGATAATAACATTATAAAGTAATTTGTTGAAAACTACACAAATACTGTCCTGACAGTTAACAGTTACTTAATGAATAAACACAACTACAAATAAACATGGTGTGAGATGAAGTAAAATCTCCATTACTGAAGACTTTTAAGAACTGGCCAGACAAAATCTGTTATGAATGTCATCTCCAAAATTGCTTCCAGGCTGACTTCCTCTTACTCGCATAAACTCTACTTGATTTGGTTTGCCCCTTCCTTTATTATGTCATAATACTTTATTATAGATGAACTGTGAAATCTCATAATTAAAAAAACTTTGAGAACACAGATATGGCATGTCAAGAACCTGAAAGTATAATTTTTCGACTAAAGTTTAAATATTTAAAAAAGGTACATTATGCTCCCTATTTTCTGTGGATTCAGGAACAGAAACTGAAGAACAATTTAAAATATCTGAAATGCACTTAAATTTCCCTTAAGTATGCATACCTCTTATCACTGCACCCCAAAGCAAAATACTGGATGAATAATATAATTCCACCAGTAGTTCTTTGCTGGAAATAAATTTCACAAACACAGCAAATAAGCACAATTTTAACAAAAGTTAAGTGACAGGATCAAGGACATAGATGTAATCTGAGGTAGATACAGATGTAAAGCACAAGTATTTACATTCTCTTTCTTGTTTTTAAATAACTATCTTAATTAATTCCTTTATGAAATACTTTTAAGAAAAAGAGTGGGGATGAAAGCAGACTGAAATAATTACTGTTAATACTGCAAGTATTAATAGTTTTTCACAGTCAGATATATAGTGCCTATTAAACATAGCTGGTACTCCAGTTGCATCTACGTTTGCCCAGTCAAGTATCTCTGCATGCTGACAAGACAAACCAGATACTGCCAACTAGTGTAGGCTTGGTTGGCATTTTGGTAAAAGAAGGGTAGGACAAACCAAGAGCTTCTCCTCACCATTTTAAATAAATGGTTCGATGATATGAAGGAGGAAGAGGAGAATTGGTCTAATTTCCTGAAAGAATCGTATGTTCTAAAAATGTTTAAATGTTACCATGTTAAAATATTTTCAATTTCAACCACAAAGCAATACAAACACAGTAATGAAAACACATGCAGTACTAAAAAGGAAAAAAGCCCCAAGCACTTCCATTAAACTTGGAATTTGCTACCATGTATGACAATGCCAAGACCTCTTTTTTCGCACTCTGCTCCTACAACAAGAAGTTGGGAGGGGCCTCAGCCAAGACAGATGACCCAAAGTGACCAAAGGCCTTCTAAACAATTGTGCTCAGCAGTAAAAGCTGTGTAAAGGAGGAAGGGAGGATGCTCAAAGTGATAGTGTTTGCCTTGCCTAATAATGGCCATGTTTTATAAAGCCCTGCTTTCCAGGAAGTGTCTGAACATCTGCCTGCCGATGAGAACCACTGAATGGAATCCTTATTTTGCTTTGTTTGTGGGTACATATTTGTTTCACTTAGTTAACTGACTTTATATAATATCACATATTTTTTAATTTATGTCCTTCTGATTCTCTCCCTCAACCCACTGCAGGGTGGGGACTTACCTGTCAGCTGGGATCAACCCACTACACCATGTACAGCTAATTAGGTAAGATGCAGTGAAACCTCTTTTCAAAATTCTCTTCTTTGATCTTATTGTTGAAAATCAAAGCTATCTCACTAAGAAAAGCATAGAAGTGGGAAGAAGCTATTGACTGTGTTAACATACAAAGGTCACACCACTTCAACTGATATCTGTTAGCTTAGGGAACGCAATTCCTACATTGCTGTTCCATTTAATGCTTTGTCAAGTCAAACACAGTGCTACAGTGGCAGAAGTTTCACAGTGAGTTTTTACACATGAAAGTTCTTATAGGAAAATTAATTTTAACTTTTTTACTCTGAATTACTGAGTTATTTTAGAACTCCAAAGAATAGTTCCTTTTTCATGTGCTGTAAATGTAGTACTCCACAAATGCCTAAAACATACGTCCAAAAAAGCTACTGCAAGTGACAGACCAGAAAGACATTTGGATCTACACCACACAAATTCTATACCACTATGCAACTAAAAATCTGAATGAATGCCTTTGTCACCTCTTTGTCAGGCTATGTAAGACAGTTTTTTTTAAAAATCCCTACCAGTATTTTCAGGTGTTTCAAGCATTTCTGATACCCTCTGTGACATTGTGAAAAGGCACAAAATAGCTCAATGCAACTAGAAGTGTTACAAGCAACACATACATCCTGTGGTAAATTCTAAAACTGAATTAACAAATTTGATTCAAGGAACTTTGACCAGGAATTCCCACAATCAAACCTGTTTAAATAATATAACAAACAATAAATGTTAATTTATTTTAGAATTATATTCAAAATTGATTTGAAGAACTCAAATAATAGGAAATATTTTATGTTCTTTGGTAGTGCATTTTTAACTACAAGAATAGTGTATCAATATTATTCCATTAAGTTGTCCCAACAGATTAACCCACTAATCAGTGAGGATCCAATTTCTTGTCACTATTTTTATTCTGCTTCTAAAATACAGCAAATTCTATCTAACTCCAGAGAACAAATGCACACAACTTCATACTTTGTTTTTCTCTTTTTTTTGGACTGCTCTTTTTACATGGTGTTTACATACATACATAAAACATAATTTTGCAACAACTCAGCACTAAAAGAGAGGAAACATATATAGATATTTTTCCCTGCACTCTAGTGATCATTTGTTGCAATCTCTTTGAATCACAAAAAGAGAGAATCTGATTCTAAAAAGCTAAAGAATTTAATAACTGCCCACTTTTAACAGCTAGAAATTATTATAATAGATATGTTTGGAGAAAGAATTTAGTTAAATTATTCATCTGTTTCCACTTATAGATATTTTCACTGAAGAACTGTACAGAAGGTTGATAAATTACAACTGGCATGTTTGTCTCTTCCCACAAGCTAACACACCTAGGTGCACTAAGTAAGAAATATGGTCACCCCTTCACAATGTGCTACAAACCACGTGCAGAAGGTAACAATACCCAAAATCATTCCTAAATTTATGTTTCTGAATGGCCCTACATACTTCTTGTCAAGGTGTTACCGCTTGAGCAAACAGCTTTTAAAAAACAAAACTAGTAACAATGACTCACACCTTCAAACTGAAGACAGGAAGGACAACTTTTCACCCTGAATACTACCTTTAATGAGATGGAAATATTGTGTATGTATTTATGTATCTCTGAAATGATAGAAAACACAGTTCTGTCTGTACAGCGAGGGAGGTTTCGCTCTTTTGATTTTCTGAATGACATTTTAAACTGTGTAATGGAATTTTAAAAGTAGTCTCTGAAAATACAGGAAAATATCAAGTTTTAGTATAACAAGATTGAGAGTGAATGAAGGGAAGGAGTTGGATGGTAAAAATGTGGTATTTTGGTTTATTTTTGTCAAAAATGCAAAAGAAAGCGCAATAGATTAATAAATATGAGGAACAAAGCTGTTAGTAAAAACATAATAAGCTACAGATATTATGAGGCAGCAAGCTGCTTTTTAAGGCTAGAATTCATCTCTGTAGGATAGTTTACACTACAGTGAGTAAGATCAAAGTGAGAAAACAACAGGTATCCAGGCAGACATGGTGCTGAAATGACAATTATCTAAACGAGGCAGATGTCTGTGGTTTGTGTTGTGTAGGGGGATTAAGCTTATTTTTCATATATGTAGTACAGTCTGACAAAAGTGATTATTCTGCCAATGCAAAGGAAGGTTTACAAGAAAGGCATGGCTTACAGTGTTGGAACCTGTCAAAGGCAGGCATAGCAGAAAAAACTAAATGGTACCTACACTTAAACTGCAGATTCAACACCAGAAAAAATATGAAAGCAGTGTCATTTTGCAAAGAAACAGAAAGGCTACTGACACCAACTGCATGTAAGCCTGCTTGCTGCTCAGTAGCTTTGAAAATATAGGTTGCTTAAATATAAATATGGGTATAAAAGCCTAATTTTAGGCACTTTTTAAGTATCTTGACCGAGGATAAAAAGCAACACTGTTTCACAATGTCTTGCTTTGATAGCCCTCAAAAAAGGTAGGAGGTCTGGCTAGGTAAGATGAGTGAAGCTCTCATTATGTTTAATCTTTTTGCTTTCATAGCATAATGAATAACTACTAGGTATTACATTGAAAGTGCTTTTTTCTCCCTGAAATATCTGATTTTCTATTGTTGTTACTATATGGAAAAAGTGAATGGAGTACCTATTTATTCTGTGCTCTCACAATAATTTAAAAGAGAATGCAGAGACAGCAGTTAGGTTTTATTTTATGTGAGAATCTAGAAGTCAAAGATGTTTTATAAGGCCTCTTGCTTCTGAAAAGAAATAGGTGGTATAGAGGATACTTAGTATCTTTCAGGTCAATGTCCTGCTGGTCAGCAGGTCACAGAATAGCAATTAAGTTGCCTTCAATGCCATTTTTATGCTAAGTTCTAGGAAATGTACCGAATAAAACTAAAAGAATTAGGAAGAAAACCAGGGCATTTTATTACAGTAAATGCAAATCTATAGCAAACAAAAAAAGTATTAGTTTTGTGAGGTTTCTCTTTCAAACATTTCCTGAATCCTGTCACTGTAAAATAAGATAATCACTTCTTTTGCTACACCATATTGTTTGAGAGAATGTGTTAAGCTGGTGTCTCCAATAACTACAGTAATACCTGCTGGTAAGGGCATGTGAACATCTGAATGCAGCCAACAAGCTACTCATGACTCGTTTCTTCTCTACATATCTATATAAGAATCTTATGGATCAATTCATTTCTTTTAGTGGAGCAAAAACCAGCATGCTTCACAACAAAAGGCAGCTATAACAAGCAGCTATGATACATATAACTCCTCACAAAAGAATGAACAAAGGGATGCCTTAAAAAAAAAATTGAGTCTTCATTATTTTAAAGTATAAATTTCACACTCACATCATTTTGTCCATTCAATTCTCTATGGGAAAATACGACCCAATCTGCTAGAATATTTATGTGTTTGGTAAAAAGCACTGCAGTTCCACTTTCAAGTAAGAATGTCTTCAGAAGAACTGTCTGTGGCAAGACTTGTTGATGCTGTGAATTCATTCCTTCGACCAAACTGTAAAAAAAAAAAGTGACAAAACCTTAAGCTTTATGCCACTTTGATTATTACAGTGACCTGACAGAAACCTTGTCTTCATTCAAAATACACACAGATTTGACGATTTTTACCCATGGAAAGATCAGACACAATTTCTGATGAAGAATAAGTACAATGATGATGACTATTACTGTTAGACCTGGGGAATTCTAATACTGTGCCACTATTTACATAAAGGCAATATATAGTCTATATATAGATTTCTCTTATACTTCATAAATCAAGGAAAGTTAATTGTCTCCCTAAGATAATAGGGAGATAACAGTTATTTGAATTTAAAAAACCAAACACAGGAATCAATATATTCAAAATGCTGCTTGTCTACTTTAAAGAATGAATAGTGAAGTACTGCAAATATAAAAATACCACTTAATGATCAAAATTAAATGCTTACTGAAATAACAGGATGGAAAAAATAAAAGGTCTTAAAACCTGATTAGGAAAAAAACCTATTAATTTACAATAAACAAACTAAGAATTGAGAAATAAAAATGGAATTGCTAAAGTCCTCTGTTGAACAGTAGCTTATCAGGGATATACACAAATCAGGATACAAGCTGCTGTACATAAATGCATGTATTATTCTATAAACCCTACCTTTTTGTCAGAAACTCTACTTCGCCTTTCACCAAATCAAAGAAAAACTTCAATAATGTTTTATGAACTATCCTCAGTTCATCTTCTCTTCCTGAAACTGCGACTCTATGACAAACTGTTTCGCAATAAAGGCAAGACCTGAAAAATAAAAAATGAAAAATTCCATTTGTATGACGGAAATAACAGATAATCTATCGGCAAAAAGGTCAGCTTTGAATCTAGTTTGTTTTGACAAGGAAATAGCTTGCTCCCCAGCAACAATCAACACTTTAAAGCCGAATTTTCTGGTTTCAAAGCTTTTTCAAAAGAAAAAAACCAACATGTCTGTGACTGAGCTTTTGTGTTCCAGACAAATATTTTGTATTATAGTGTAAACTAGATAATTTAATTGGATTTAATTTTTCTGTCTTTACTTCAGATATTGTACAATTACTACATCGAACAGAACTTCTTTAAAATCCTTTAGATACAAGATAATTTTGTAGTATTTTATAGACATGGTAACATCCTACAAACTTCTGTTCAGATAACAGTTCAAACATACTATTTGACAGGACTACAGATTGTCAAACACGATGAAGATAATTCTGAAGTAACATGCAAACACATTTTTTGGCTAGAATTTTGAGTACTAGAACCAGGTATACAACTTCTGGGTATTCACATTCTCCAGGAAGTACAAAAAGACAAAATACTTCAACTAAAAGACAAATTCTCTTTCATGTTCTTCAAGACATGCTTTCAATCACACACACTCAGGTATCTGTAATCACAGTTGTACTGAAGTACTTAAATGTTACTTAAAGTTTTATCACACCAATAAAGTTTCTTTTTCAGATGAAGATTTAAACAGCTCCTAAACATTATATTGTCTTTATAGATGTAGATAAGATATAATCAAACTTCCTCAAAAAAGATGGTAAAGGTTATGATTAAAATCGAAATACAACATGAAACTCATTATTGGTAAGATAAGCCTTGAATTTGCCTTGTAACTGCAGATATATGCATGTGTACATCTGTGTGTTTATCTATAAGTATACACACAACAACAGCAAGAGTACACAGATTTCTATACCCTGTAAAGAGTATAAGAAATAAAATAATTCTTAAAAATTAATAAGGCTAAGAAAATACACTTCTTTTTCTTTCAAAAAATTCCATCTGCCTGTGAGCTAACACTTCTTGAAACATAAAGTGAAATGTCCAAATCTGTTACAATTCCAGACTTTCACATACTGGTAACTTGTTCTGTTGAAAACAGGAGTTTGATGCAATAGAATGCCAACTATCCTCTGCTGTCTCTGAGTTTGGAGTAGCTAACTATTGCATTCAGTACCTCATTAATCTTTCTTACCTTACAAGCATCTCGATCAAGGACCATGTTCCTTTCCTACAGATAGGACACTGAAGAAGATCCAAATAATACTTTAACATTGATGGGGACTTCCATGGAGGTTCACAATGAAGAACAAGGTAAAAAACATGACAAAGTTTGGCAAAAAATATTGTATCGGTATTTCCCTGTAATAAAATGAGAAAATAATATTGGCTCCAGACCAGCCAAAGATCTATAATATCATTAATCATTAAGAGTTTATTTATTTTCTGTAATCTTTGCAATCCCAAGTGACCAAATTTAATCACTGAAGTTACATGCATTTTAATGCACAACTCCAAGTAGACAAACACTCAGTTAAAAAAGAGAAAAAGGAGAACTTGCTCTAGTGTGATATTCCAGTTGAATGCACCACTGTTAAGAGCAAACCTTCTCAATCAATCTCTCTACCCGTAGCATACTAGCATAGTGCTGTTCCTAAAAAATAATAAAAAATATTTGTGGGCAAGCCTTCCACAATATTTAGAGCATTACATTTATTTGGCTTGCAAATAAATACTAATTGGAAAAAGCCCATTTTAAAATCCTTTCTTCTTTTTACAAGCACATTGATGAGCAAAAAAAGAAGGGTGAATCCATCACTAAAAACTACTAAATACAAGGTCAGAAGCAAAGATCATAATACTTCTATTTATAGTTTTTATTTTTAATAATACTTTAGTCTTCATGTCTCACCAATAGGACATATTTTAGAAGAGGATGAAGAAGTTGCACAGGAGGTGCACTGTACATATGGCCTGCAGCAAGTTCTGTGACTACATCATCAAGTAAGTCCTCTTCCACTAATCCTTGAAGTATAGACCAAGTGCCCCTGGACCAGTCAGTATTTCTAACCTAGAAACGAGATATCATTGTAAAAAAAACCAAACAGCTTAAATTAAAAAAACCCTTTAAATAAACAACTTAATTAACACAGGAAATCTCCAAGTAAAATATTGATATTATATATCCTGGTTCCTGCCAGGATAGAATTAATTTTTGCAGTAGCCAGAGGGGATGTGACTAAGACATGGAGGTTATTCCATACCACCTTACATCCCTGCCAGGCCAGGGGGAAAGGGACTCTAATTTCCAAGCAGAAGGGGTCCTTCCAGTGAAGAAGATCTTAATGGTATAGGACTTCTGTCTTATTCTCTGCTACTCACAACAGCAAAACTCTTAACTTTATGGTTTTCAGAGAACCCAGACAGATGCAATAGCTTCCGTAAGATGCTGTATCTGCTCTGGAATTTCCCTATTACTATCTGTGCTTTCAACTTACCAAAGACCACAAATTAATGACATGAATGAGTTACTGAAGGTCGCAGCTACATTGCTATTTAAATCTTTCCTCTAGCTCAGATTCAAACCTAAGCTGATGCACAAGCCAGTTGCAACTGTATTGCTAATTAAGCATAGATTTCTTCTGCCAGGTAACATCTCTTTTGAAATAACATTTTTTGTTTGACCAGACACCCTAGGCTCTGGTAAATTAAAATTTCTCATTATTCTGGGACAATAGGCACAGTTGAGAGAAGCAGGGTAAGACTGATTGGGCTTCTGGGAATTAAACAGTTACATAAGTTTATTGTTGCTGTAGTCTCTGATAACTTTTAGACTTGATCTCTACCAAAAATCCTGTCTTGTAGTGTGCATTAGAGAGAATTCTTCAGGTTGGGAGATAATTCTAATGTCATTGAGTCCAACCATTAACAGCACTACTAAGCCCACCACTAAACCACGTCCTTAAGTGCCACTTGTACACATCTTCTAAATCCCTCCAGGGATGATGACTCCATTACTGCCCTGGGAAGCCTTTTCCAGAGCTGGATAACCCTTATTAGCAGGGAGAAATTTTCCTTTTATCCAATCTAAATTTCTTACCAGTTGTTTTAAGATTAGTTTAAATTTTAAATTATTACAGACTTTGAGTCCAGTTGTGGATCTGGAATCTAAAGAATATTCTGCTATTAGATAGCTTCCAAAAAACGTTCCAGTAATAAGATAAAAAACATTAGGAGCCCTGTTCAAACATGAAAAAAATTCATGTTCATGAAAGAAATTATAATTATGGTAAAATCACAGCTAAAGTCTCAGTGAATGAACTCCACCTTAGCATTAGATATTTAACTTCTGTGTAAATGTCTCGTATCTCGTTAGATTCCTAATGTAAGCCATTGTTACATTAACAATAAATAAAGCTGCTCATGTAGACAATTTTCCTTTAATCAAGTCTTTGTGCATCTGGTGTTTGCAACTCACATTTATTTCAATCTTCTTATTCATACATGCACTGTTAAAATCTCCACTAAAATTTCATTTGGAAATAATGGTTGCATTCATACTTTTGTAATGTTAATTACATGCAAACAGTACCTCTAAAGAGCAATCATTAACTGTTTAATGACAGTCAAAGAACAACTCTGCCGCCTGGATTTAAGATTTAAGACTGTACATTGGGCATGTACAAGCATGTTACCACTGACCTTCATCTGGTGATTACACCAGCATTCACTTTTATATATTGTGACTGAAACTTTTATTTTTTGAAAATTCTGCACTAGAAGAAACAATAACATTGATGCACTATTTTGAAAATACACTAAAACGAAGATGTTTTTGGAAGACTGTGGTACCTCTTGCATAGCATTCAAATAAAATAGAGAAACTAGAGAATAGTTCAGCACATTTCTAAGAGGTAAAGAAGGATGATACAAAACTGAAGCAATAAACTTTTTTCATTTTCAGGAGACACCTATTATTGAAGAGACTTAATAAGTTGTCCAAGCTTCACTGGCTTGCACTGACTGATGTGGAATCAGCAGTTTCTTGTGAAGCACTGCTGGTACAATCATTAGCACTTTGAGCAGAAACAAATGAAACATGAAGATCCATGCAATACATCTTTTACATTGCATGATGTGGAACAAAAGCTGACAAAATAGAAATAAATATTTTTGGGATAATAATGGAACAGAACACTTAGCTGGGCTAAGCCTTCTTAGCAGATGCAAACTGAGATGACAAAATATAGTAGGCAGATCTAACATGTTAATTTAATTTGTAGGTTTGTTTTTACTTCATTAGTATTATTGGAAATGTTTACTGGAGCTGCTTATAAAAGCCATAAATATATTGACTGTAGAAGTTATGTATCATATAAAACCTAGCAATGGATATTTCATAAAGCAATAGAAGTGACTGAACAGTAAGAGAAGTATTACAATTAGGCTTAAAATTTCCAAGCAAAATATTGTATTATTCTTAAGAATAGAGAAAAACAATTTCAGCTTACATGTGTTAAGAAAGGCAATTTTTTTTATCCCATTAATTCAATAAACTACATACCAAGATTAAATTTCAAAGAAAAGCTTCTCAGGAACAGAAACACACACAGCACTTTGCAGATCAGTGATGTGCTGGACAATGACAAAAGTATTTTATTCTTCATGTTTTAAAAATATTTTTCTTCTTCCTTCCTTATTGTCAACAGAAAGAAATCAGAAAAAAAACTGATTTCAAGCACTATTTATGTAGTATGGCTCATGAAGATACCAGATCTTCAGTTACCAAGAAATACAGGAAGCTAACACATACTTTAAGTGTTTTCCCTTTTAAACTTTAAAGTAACACAAGTTACAATATAAAATGCACTAGCAGCTCACGGCCACTGTATAAAATGGTTTTTGAATACTAAAGAGGTGATGTTTCAACCTTGTGTATAGATTTATTCTTAATATTATAGATAGACAAGGCAAAATTTTAAAAGTATTAATTTATTTCAGGTATTTATAACTTCAGGTATAAAGACTTAATAAAACCTATTTCTAACCCATACCTGTTTTATGGTACTTATTTGGCTCAATGGAAATAAAAAAGAGAAATTAAATAGTACAAAAAAGGAAATAAGTCAAAGTGATTATGAAAACAGGACTGAAAAACATGAAGCATTCTACTTGCAATCTACACTTCAGGTGACTCTGGGAACCCACATGATGAAGTATCAGGCATGTGCTGAAAGAATAAGTACTGTTTCTTTTCACAGTAAGATAACCTCTAGCTAAAATCTGTCTCTACTAGAAAAAGCAGGTGAGCAGTGCTAAAAATTGTGTATAAATGCAGTGCTTGAATAATTTAAGATGCCTTAAATCACATTAGGATATCTTTGCTTTTTGTTTTCCTAATGTTATTCGGTAAGGTTCCCTTAACTAGCAGGATTAAGCAGTTTCTTTGTAGTAACAGGGAGAATACTAAAAATATCACAAGAACATACAACATTCAAGACCCAATGATGCTCTTTAATGCATCAAAAACTTTTACCAGAGTTTCAGATAGCCAAATCTAAAAATGTTTCTTTGATAACTAATTTTGCAAATAAAGTATATTTGCCTAACTTCATAACAAAATTCCATATGCATAATATGCCCTCTTTTAAAATATTTCTTACCTCTGGATTGCATTTGTTCAGTTGGTCTGTTTGCATAAGTCTGTGCTTAATAGTCTGTAAAACAGGATAAGGTCAACCCACACACTGGATACCAGTCAGCATATTCAATAAACAGTGCATGAAACTTCCCAAAAGACATTTTCTGTTAAATGTAGTTCAAGCACAACATAGCATTTAGATTTGCCTATTTAGATTTGTCGTTTGGATGGTTAAATTATGAAATAAGGGACTAATGACTGAAAAGGAATAAAAGACTGGCAAATTTGCCTTCCCATTTTCCCCTCCTATTGTGTGTTGTTATGTGGTTGCTCTGAAAGGACCTGTAAGCTTTCCTTGATTAGACATTAAAAAAACTAAAGTTTTCACTTTTTCTGTGGCAAAATGCCAACTTTGGATTCCTCTTGCATGCAAAAATATGGTAGCAGGTTCAAAAATGTACTACTATTATAGATATATTTAGTTTTTGCCTAGTTTTACAATCTTACTAAAACATGTTATTAAATAATCCTAGACTAAAGACTACAGGAGACTCCTATCTCTTAAGACTATTCTTAGGAGACACCATCTCTGAAAGGTTAATCCATCTGCACATTGTTACATAATAGTTTGAACCAGAGCACTTGCTGTATGAAAAAATACATGAAAAGTTAACAACAGATTTATTTTTTAAATGTCTGGGGGCGTATAGCCTTGATAAAATGTCACTGATAAAAGATGTAGCATTTCATGGTGCTCAGATTTAAGCAGCATGAGTCTTCTATTTGCAATCTTGTGTTTAAACATTTTGTGTACCTTGAGGACATAACATTTTAATTTTTCTGCTACTAAGAACTTGTAGTGCTTCATGTAAACAAGCTCCCAGACACCATCATCTGCATCACTGTAACTTACAGACGTAATATATCCTAACTCAAGGCATTCAGTTCCTTTTTCTTAACTTGAAATAGTAGTGTTAACTACTAATGTAGAAATTTTATAAGGATTAGATCTGTAACAACATAAAACCAAAGGAGGGCATTAGCTCTACTTTTGACTTGTAATAAAAAACATTCATGTGAATCAACAAAACAATGGCTCTTTTCAAAACAATATGATTGATTTGAAAAATGTCTTAGCTTAAGCTAGTTAAGTAACAGGAAAATCATAGAAAGACTGTAATTCAAAGACATTTTGTTGAACAATATTTGCTACTATTTATCTAATCTATTACACCAAGGTTTTAAGAAGTACACCGTGTTTTCTACATACCCATGCCAATGAATTGCTATGATTAAGTTCTATTTTAACTAATGGCAGATGTAGTAACTATGAGATTATTAAATATTTCAAGTTAAAAGGCAGTATCAAAAGTATCTACTTAAGCTCAATACTACAATTAAAGATAGAGGTTTTTATATAATTCATGCAATATAAAAATATATAATTATATGTATATAAAATATATAATGCTAAGAAAGCATCAGCTGTTACATACCGCAGTAAAATACATATGTTTTATAATAATATTTTTCATTTCAGCAAGTTGCATTTTAGACATGACTTGGTCTGTTTCTTGTGCAGCCAGGAAACGGTTCATCTGTGTATCTTTGGGATTTTGTATTTCACTCTGCAGAGCAAAAAAATAATACTTTGTTCCAAAGCTAATGTCTAAGAAACTTTTATGTGCTAGGGGTTTCTATATATTGTATTGCAAACTGTATGTGTCTATGCATGTTTAGATAACTGTATAAGGGTCTACATCGTGTCAGATAAAGAGCTGCTGGTTTAGAAATAATCCACTGATATTGTACAAAGTCACAGCATAGGAATTATCAAGGTAAGCTTCCCCGTATTTATTTTCCCTAACTGACTTTAGGTCATGTCACAATCCCTGTGGTTGAAACAAGGACTATTTTTCTGTAACAGATTCTCTCTCAGAACTTTTCAAAAACTAAAACCAGAGTTCACACAGTTTCAACTGGTCAAAAATGTAGTAAAGATTTTATAAGGCATTTCTTCTTCAATTTGTCTATTCATTTTATATAGACCACTACATGAAACAAATTAGCAATTTAAAATTTAGTAGGTTTTACTGTCTTATTTTTTCTTTGATATTTTTGTCTGTTTGTCTAGTAATTAATTCTTGGAGTCCACCTATCACTTTCAGCTACTTCGTCAGCACAGGGAATGAGGAAGCATTTCTCAAATTGGTTTCTAACTCATTCTGAAAAGACTCAGTAATACCACAAAATAACTTCTGCTTATTAAAAAAACTATAAAAAATATTTAAAATTTACTTAATGGATTGAGAACATACATTCCAGTAAGAATTTCAATGCATGTTTTTCATCAAAGATACACAGGTTAAGAATAAAACACCGTGTTTGTTTAAGGTAAATAAACAGGTAACCACAAAAACAGACTCGTCCTGCAGTGTGATGAGTTAAGAATCATCGGATAGATACAGTGAAGTATTCCCTTGGCCATTTTCTATTGTGAGCAGGTGTGGAAGGCTTGGTGTAACTTGCCCAATAATTCTAACACTTCAATCTGATGGGTGGATTGAGTCTGGGACATAACAGTAGAGAAAAAACACAGTAGTGCATGCAATGACAAGGTGCAAGAAATTTATACTTCTATGTTTTTAAGATAAAGTTAAAAACGTGACATGTCTCATCCTATTTTCAGATTTTCCCTTAAATACACTGTTCAAAACAAAGGCATTTGGCATGTGTAGCACTGTATCTCTAAACAAATACTGAGAACAAAAGTTTCTTGGACATTTAAAAAGAGAAGAAATATTTTTGGTAACTAGACTAGAGCTCTAAATAGCTTTTGATGAGCCATGGATAACTGAACTCTGATGCAGCATTAACTAGTCTTTACTTCTTACGGCCCTTCATGCATGTTAGTTTCAATAAGCTCATTAAAACACTTACATTCAAACAATTTATAGTACAATCTTGGCAAAAATTTAGGAACACCAGCACACATCCAACAAAGCTTTTAAAGTCACTGTTTAAGTATGAGACTAGCTTCTTAAAATCATGCATATGTTTTAATATCCTGAACCAATATATCTGATGCCTTATAGAATCGTATCATCAATGACAATCTGACACAGCATTTTAACAGTAGACTTACAAGGCTGACATAGTAAGAAGAAATACTAAAATATAAACATGAAGCAAAGACTTCATTTAAAAAAAAAAAAAAAGAAATTACACCAAGAATACTCTGAACATCAGTAGAGTTTCAGTTGCCCTAAAAAGAGTATTTTGCTAAATCCATCACCTAGACACATTTGTTTAGGGGAAGAATGAGATTTATATTTGCTAGAAGTTGCAGTCAGATAGCAGGACTACAAATTTATGAAGTTGGAACAATCTAATGAATTATATGCCAAGTACTTCTGGGACAAAGAGAAAAGAGTATATCCATAAGATTCTTTGATAAAGCTTAATATATTTGGACAAATGCTGTGATTTGATTGCCTATGTTTTATTCTTTTCCATTAAAGAGATTAGGAGCCTTGGCAGTTTCCTGAGCTCTTCAGATTCATTTAAATAGAAAGGTAATGTTTTCTTGGTCTCTGAGATGAGTTACTTTAATGAAATCTAAACAAAAAAAGGTATGTGCAAGTTAATGGACTTGTTAAGATGGAAAGTTGTTATCTCACCTGGGAGGAATTTAGGGTGCATAGCAAGGAACACATTATTTTGATAAAGATCAGTAAAAGGTAAGGCAGCCATAAAAACTTTACATTAATTCCTCTATGAAAATGTCCATCTTAGCTGAAAGATTCGCATGAGAGCAACTTCCCTGAACAAGTTTCATCAAGAGTGTAAGCACTAGAGTAAGAGCCCACATTTATATGTTTTATTCAGGATGCAAACATTAAGACTTTCCAGCCTTCTTCTTATCCTTTTGTAATACCTTTAGCTAAGCTTTAGCTCCTACTTGCTTGCAAAGATAGTGGTTTCAATTAGAAGTTGACTAAAGTCACCCCAGAGTCTGAGAAAATACCACACTAAATGAATATTCTGAAGCCCTTGAGTAATTCCAGATCAAAATACTAAGAATTTCTGAACAGTGCACCTGGTAAGCAAACACATATGAAACATAGGGCATCTCTCTTAAGGGAAATAGTAACACAAAATTCTGGTTCTAGTAAATTCTGCACATAGCACAGGACTATGTGGAGATGGCCTCTGGAGACTCTACAGCCTCTACAGACAACGTGTTAGTGTTCCATCAGCTTCACAGCAAAAAAAACCAAGTGGCTCCCGACTTTCCATTTGTACTCATTTTCCTGTAACTAAGCACCACAGACAATCGCCTGGCTCTGTCTACTTTGCATCCTCCCTTCAGGTATTTGTATACATTCATGAGCCTTCCTGTCTCTTGGATACATGGCCCCAGAATCAGAAAGTTGTTTTACCTTTAATCAAATCACAAAACATTCAGGCTGATTATATTCCCCTCCATTATTAACACTTTATTACTTACCGTTATTAATAAATTTGTTTACTCACTTGAAAAAGGTAATGTTCTATATATTGCAAAGGGTAGTGTTGAGCTTCAGACAGGCACTTTTTATTTTGTAAAGAAGTTTTACCACCGATGAATACATGAGTTATATTGCACTCTGCATCTTCAGATGAACATATGGCTGCCTTTCCAGCTTTAAGAACTCTGAATGAACATATTTAGGAAAATGTATTTACTATATTATATTAACACTGCGTAAAGCTACAATAAAATTCACAAAATACAAGCATGCAAGTGCAACTGAATAAGGCTTCTAGATGTATGGCACAGCACAAGCTTCATTGGAAAGATAAAAGGGCACTTAACAGTCTTTAGGAAATGAAAGCACCCACTTAACAAAGCATCCTTCTCTTCAAAATAACAGTAATTAAAATCAATGTACACCTCCAATATATCTGATAGAAAGTTTCACCTGTGTACCTTTTCAAGTATCAAATTTGATGACAGTAGCTATAATTTATTGCATTATCTACCCCCAAAATCATAATCTTTTAGTTAAGTTTTCCTATAAATCAAGCAGTTAAAAAAAATGGCACACTGCTTTTCTGAAATGTAATATAATATTTTCATAACAGAAATATACATTTGCAGCATTAGTGCTGTCCGATATCCTATAAAGAAAAGAGATTTGCTTGTCTTTGGGGCAGCATTACACATAACAATTGCTCCTACCTTTTAGAAAAAATGCCAGGAAACAAAAGGTGGAAAAATAAGATCTAATGACATTCTGGATACAAGTTTTATTTTTCATAATCTAGATATATAAAAAGAAAATTGTGCTGATCTTATACACTTACCCATCCAACAGCTAGGTATTAAAGGCAGGAAGAGCACAGAAAGGGGATAAAAGGCAGAGTGTTGTTAAGTATTAGAAAAAAGACAGACTTTCCTCAAACCTATAGCATTCCTTATGACTGAAAACAGTACCTGCTGAAGATAAAAAAAATATCTATCTGTTGGTGTTTTATGACCAAAAGAATCCCCACATTGCGTGTGCATGGGAAACAGTCTGGAAAAAAACATCTTCCACAAAACTTGTTCACCTGTCTTACTGATGTTGTTCCTGTTAAAGGTTATTTCTATTGCAAGAAATAGAAACGGACAGCACTGTGCAAGACAGCATTTCAACAGTGTTATCATGAATATCTACACAAGCAGTTTTCACAGAAAAAGAAGCAGCATTTTTCACAAGCGCAGCAAGACATAGTAAATTCTCCCAAAAAATAGCATACTTAAAATATTTTCATTTGGCAAAATCAGAAGATAGCAACTTCAATTAGCCCTCATTTTGTCTTTATAAAATACAGACAAACAGACATTCTGTGATGTAGCATACAGCCCTGTACTATGATCCAACAGACAGACTGCACTTTCCTTCTTTACTGTGCATCTGTGGCACACTCAGACCTGAGCAGTCGTAACTCGGATCTCAACAGAAAGCTGGACAGTATCTGAATGAATGAAACTGTCAGAAGGTGTTCCTTTTACTGTACCAGATGCAAACAACTTAAATGTGCATGTTTTCAATTCAGGTGTTGAATTTAAAGTAATGAATCCAAATGTGTAGGAAGAGTATGAAGAAGAAACATGTTCTCAGCATTCTTGCACTTTGGTTTTCTTCTTCTTTCTTTCTTTCTTTCTTTCTCTTTATACTTCTGTCCTTCTTTTCTTACCTGTATTTTACCATTTTTTTACCTGTATTTATAACATACCAGAATAATCTGTTTTAGAACAAAAAGAACCTGTATCTATATCTTCAGAACTAAAAGAACCTAATACATAAATGTGACACAAAAACTGATCACACCAGTACCAGTGTGGCCCAGATCCATATGACACAGTGAGGTCATCCAGACAAATGAAATAAAGTATCCAGCTCCAGCTACTATTTGAATCTAACACCCACAGAAAATAATCTGGGTATCTTGCCTCATGAAGAAGTTTCTGTTAGCAGCTTACTTGATAAAAACATATGCATGTTATTTTTAACACTATATTAAATGAAGGCAAGAAAAGCAGTGATGTTACAGATTTAAAGTCATTATTAAAGTATGGAACTATATTAATGAAAATAATTCAGAGTATGGAAAGCTGGAGGTTGTTATGGACCAAACTGACTGGGATGGAACTCCTACCTTCTAATACATGCCGTTCGTTTATCACCTCTCTTAACAAGGAGGACAACTTTCCATCTGTGGAAGGCCCCTGGAGCACTAGAGTTTGTCAGTTCTTCACGCCATCTTTTAGGTGCAGATTGCATCTGAGGTGAATAATGGGTGTCTCTTTCAATTTCATATCCCCATTCGTACGTTGTTTCATCAAGCCATCTGCCACTTTCAGCACTATTAATTATATACTCCTTAGTTAGTACCCACTTTCCTAAAAAGAAAATGAACTGTCAACCACAAGAGATTTTTCATGCAGACAAATGGCAATCAACTGAAGAACTAATATAAAATTAACTTAAACCTTTCTTGTGCAAATAAAAGCTGGAATTAGAAGTATAATTTTAAAAACTTCTTCCTATTAAAGTTCTCCACTTCAGAATCAAAAATCTCACAATGCCACTGAAAATGATCGTTTTGTTTTCTTTTATGATTAAGTATCTTTTTACCCTTCCTAGATAAAATACTTGTCTATCTCCTCAAAAATCTTAAACACATTTTCTCAGCTTCCCAGATTTTCTTCTTAGGACTTTCACAGAACCGTGGTATGTCCTTTATTTTTAATACCATTTGACAAAACAAAGAAATATTTTACTACCTATATTTTAAAGAACTAGACATTTAACATGTAAGCTCTTTCTCTTATATATTCTTAATATTACGTGCACTGCTAGTGTAGTGAATATCAATATTCGGGGGACAGACTTTTTTCTTTCTTCTTTTCACATCCTCTTCTCTCATCCCTTGGCTCCACCTCCCCCGCCTCTCCTCTTTCATCTTTCATGTGTATTCTTTTGATATAGTATGTAATGATCTTCCCCTTTTCTGTCTCTCTCTCGTCTTACAGGTTCACGAGCAGTGGTTAGTACCCTGTTCTTGTATTGAAACACTACCTACACAAAACACTGTAAGAGAAATTGACTTGAATTACGTGAACCTAATTGGTTTCACAGAACGGCACGGTTGACTGACAAAATGTCTCAGTGCAGGAGCACAGATGGCACTTCTACAAAACCTAGCATAGGTACCAGTAGATTTATGACTGGAAAAGGTATGCTGTGCATAACCTGGATGTTAAAACCACTTTCATGCGAAGTTTCCATCTCAAAACTTCTGTCAGCTAGGAAGTACACGACAAGTGGTATCCTTGATAGTATTTCTGCTGAACTCTATGGGGCTCTAAATGTGTTAAACACATGGTCTTTCTTCACTACCTGGAAAATGACACAGTAGGAATGAATACACTGTCTCTGTCATCACGAGTAAGAGCAAAATTAGCACCTCTTCTGGATTAAAAAATATTAGACAGTATAGGGGAAGATCTGCATGTATAGAAACATGACAGAGTTTTGCATTGCTGTGTGGACACTACCATTGACCTCATATGTACCATTTCTGCTCTGTTCAAGAAAACATCTTCAAATTTTAAACTCCAAAAAGTAAGAAAATATTAACCCAAAGGTTTAAAATTGCTAAAATGAAGTTCCATGCCAGAAACCTACACGCATTTTAATATTTTTCCCTCATGGAAACTTTTGGTCTATTTCATTTTTTTATAAGAGAGCAATCAGAATTTTATTTTGGTACAAAGAATCATATATATATATATACACACACACACACATACATATACCCCCCTACTTTCTAGCAGTAAGAGACAATTGAAAATGCTTACTAATATGGTATGAAATCAAGGAATTTACATGTATCTTTAAACCCAAATGCATATAGAGTCATTTGTCTACTATGTCTTAAGATTATCCATCCTAACAACTGCTTTAAGACGTTACAGTAATATGATATAGGGAAAACAAACAATCATGCTTAAAAATGGTATTGTGATATCTTTTAACTACAAGATATTCAAACCTCATCACAGAATCCTGACAGGTGATCAGTCTATAAAGAAATCTTAAAATACAGAATTTTCATTCTGAAAGTGTTTTAGTTGGTCATGTACGCAATTTCAGCATCAGTTCCTAGTTAAAGAGAAAAGACCAGAAGCTTGTGTCAGAATGGCAACAGCCTGGAATTTTCTCTTGCTGCATAAACAGGAACTTACAGTGACCATTACCAGTGAATGTTCCATGTGAATTTGTCATTGAAAATCCATACTGACTACAGGTGTTCATACTCCCTCTGCCCTCTTTTAAGCATCCAAATAATTTGAGCATGACTTCATTATCTAATGTATAACAAAGTTTTCTGTTTGGTAATAGATGCAGATCCAACAAAGGGAAATAACAGGAATATAATTTAGGAAAAAAAAATCAAAACAAACAAAGTGGACTTCATCATAACTTCAACATAATACTATGTTAAAAATCAAGGTTAATGGAACAAGAACAACGAAGGTTTGTAAGACAGTTCATTCATAAAATGAAAACAGATAACTAAGACCCTTTTAAGAGTCCCTTCCAGACTTCGGCTGTGATGCTATGAAATTAAACAGCAAATCTTCTACTCACCAGCAGCACAGGCAGCTAAGACCTTTTCACTCTTGCACAGCTTTTTTGCTACAAGATGTGTACAATTTCTGTATTTCTAACAAAACAAAACAACACATTTGTATCACCAGAAACATTTAAATTCTTTGTCTACTTATACAGAACCGATCTACTGCACAATCCTTTCTTCTAAGACTTGCACTTTTACTTCCAGCTCTAAACCTCTTTGCTGTATTGTAATGAATAATACCTTACTCTCTATAAAAACACAGTTCAGCTTGAACAGGCATTTGAGCAGTGCCTTCTTTTCTTTTTTTTTAAATCCAGTTATTTGTATTATCCTTTTCTGGCTGCCACTTGCCATCTGTTGAAAAAAGAATGAAAAGGAAATATTAACACTCAAAGTACACACCATGAGAAGTTGCTTGCAAGGCCTGACTAGTATTATCTACTTATTTTAAATAAAATAGGAAAACACACCAAAAGAAATGAACGCTAGTACACCACATTTTAAGCTCTCACTGCCTGCCACAACAAAGACACCTGAAGGGCGGTAAGGGAGTAACTTGAGACCCCAAAGCCGGGCCGAGCCCCCCAGGTCTGGCACCTTGGCTCCGCACCCAAATGCCCGGAGGTTCAGCCCCTCGAACCCACGCCTCTCGTGGCCCCTCGGGGCAAACCCGCCGCCCCACCACCGGGACGCGCCACCGAGGTGCGGCGGGCTGGCGGCGGTCGCGGTCCCGAGGTGAAGAGCGAGCCGCCCTGGCTGCGGCGGGGAGCCCTCCAGCGCTCACGTACGGAGGCCACGGGAGTGGGCGCTCTGCCGGTGCTCACGGCGCCTCGGTCCGCTCCGGTCCAGTCCCGCGCGGTGCGGTCCGGCCCAGCCCGCCTCGGTGCCCGCCAGGAGCCGCACCCGGCAAGCTCCCGCCTTCCCGCGCCCCGCCTCCGGATGTGGCGGAGCGGTCGTTCCGGGACGTTGTTACTGACGCTCCGCGGTCGCCGGGGCAGGCGGCGCAGAGCCGCAGGGGCATCCCGGCCGGGTAAGTGGCCCTGGTGGGGCTGCGCTTCCCCTTCCTTTACCTTGTCGCCGGGCAGGACAGGGCTGCGGTCCGCTGTGGCCGCCTTCTCTCGTGTGCAGCACGGCGCGGCGCTGCGCAGTCCCGGGCTCCCAGGGGTTCGAGGCGCTGGCGGGCGCTGGCACCTGCGGCGCTCCAGGCTCGACTTCATGGCGGAGCGGGAAGGGGCGGTCTTCTTCAGAGCGAGAGGAGGGGATCCCCTCGAGGCGCGGGGCGGGGGGAGCAGGCTGAGGGCGGGTGGCGACCTGGGAAACGCGCTGACGTCGGAGTCGGGAAATCACCGTCGCTGTTGCTTGGCAGAAATAAAATTGTAGAAGGCGGTCTGGCAGGGCTGTGTGCCGGTCTGTATGCAAGCTGACGTGTGTTACCTCTGAAACAGGCTGGCTCTAAGTGTCAGGAAAGGGACCAGGTATGTCTGACCCTCAGAACCATTTTCTCAGTGTCTGAGAGAA
Organism: Toxostoma redivivum; assembly: GCA_013397375.1. Lineage (NCBI taxonomy): Eukaryota > Metazoa > Chordata > Aves > Passeriformes > Mimidae > Toxostoma > Toxostoma redivivum. Next base: position 39,351 of record VXBI01014262.1, read on the forward strand.
ACTTTTCGAAGTTTCAAAGCCACATGATATATGGCCCTCGTAGGGAAGGTGAGCAGGTAGTGCTGCAACCAGATAATCAAGCCACATATTTTTGAGACGGGCTTTCTGCCCTATTGATGAAGGGAAGGCATTCCTGCCCCTCTGATCAATTTGGTACAAAGTTTTTTTGTTATGAGAGTCAAGCCTTGATTTTTTTTCATTTAGAAAGCAATATGAAGAGATCAAAATAATATTCATCTTGTACCTCAAGCACTCAGTGCAGAATTTAGAAATGCAGAAATGCCAAGATTTGCTGTTTGTGAAACCTTTTATCGATGTCCTACTCTTTATTTTGGTCTCTTCTCTATTTGAGAGATGACTTTTGACTCTGTCTGTCATGTAATGCACGGAACGAATATTGCACAAGAAATCCGTCGATGCTTCTTAGCAAATAGAAGTAGCTTTGTAGAACAATTTTATTAGGCTTTTCTACAGTTTGAGAGTAGAATGTATGCATTCAAGAAAAAAAAAAGAAAAGATGGTTGAATTACCTCTTTAGAGAACTGAATTGTGGGCAAGTCACCTTGTACGCGTTGAGGTATTTCAGGTACTCTTTCATATTTAAGACCTGTAAACTGAGATATGTCCAATGAAACTCACAAGCGCTGAGTTTTTGTCACTGCAGCTTATATCAATAGAAGCAATGTTTGAGCTCACCACGGCTATGAAACATAGGTATCCCTAATAAATCAAAACCACATAGCTGCAGACATCTAAAATTTCACAGCAGATTGGACACTTGGTTTAAATCTGTGTTTCCCAGAGTATCAAAACAGAAAAACAGTTCTTCCAGGCCACTCTTGTCTTGCTGTTTAAAAAGTATTCTGGTATCCTTAATGCTTACTGGAGTTTTTCTTATCTTTTGTTTCCTTAACATTGCAGTTATATTTATGTATGCAAGCATGAAGAAATAACTATCAACAACCTTTATCACTACTCTTTCTGCAAAACTGACACTGAAAAATATCTTAAATATTTAGAGTTAATGTTCAGATTACATTTATTGCTTGCAATTCTCTTTTGAAAATGAAGATTAGTTGCATTTTCCATTTTGTACCTGTTGCACCTTTATACTTTTGATTTGTCTGGACTGTAAAGGTATTGATTTTAATTTCTGTAAGCTTATTTTATTTTAAACAGTTTAATTTTTTCTAGCTAGGAGTAGCTACTGTTCATTACTTAACTGATAACTAAAGCAATTTTATGTCACAGGAGTCTTAGCAGGCTAGAGAAGATACTGTAAAGTAACTCCTAGTGAAGAAGTCGTACAAAGCTGTAAAGCTGTGCCAGGGGAGATTTAGGTTAGGTTTAGGCTCTTCACCCCGGGGTTGGCTGGGCATTGGAAGAGGCTTCCCAGGGGAGCGATCACAGCCCCAGGCCTGCCAGAATTTGCTAAGTGTTTGGGCCATGCTCTCAGGCACATGGTTGGACTCTTGGGGTGACATGTGCAGGCCCAGGAGTTTTACTTCAGTGATCCTTCTGGTCCCTCCCAACTCAGGATATTCTGATTCTATCATTCATACTTAGATGATGACTATTTGTTGCCTTTAAGAATTAACTTTTTTTTCCCCTTTTCTCTGGCACATAAAATAGTGTGGAGTCAAAATAACTGAGATTGCAAACATTTCACATTTATTTTTTCTTCAAAATACATTGCTACCAAAATATAGCTTTAAGAAATTAAGTTTTTAAACCATTATTTCCATGATATTTGCTAAGTTGGGAATTCACTTACTCCCCGATTCTATTATTTGGTTTGTTAAAAGTCTAAAATATTTTCTTCCTTTCCATCCTTGTGTTCTCATTATGGTAGCTAAGTGTCTTTTATGTCTCATAGGTCTCATAGGGAGCAGACTTTTTAAGTTCCTCTAGGTTTCCTTTAATGTATTTGTCAAATATACTATTCAGTTGCTCAGTATTATAAATTATGTTTAAACAGTTTGTCTCTGGGTTTTTAATTGTATCTACTTTTACACATTCTCTTCTACAGTACCTGTGAAATGTTTTATAAAATTTAGGAAGTGATTTTCACTGCTACACACGTGATATTTGACTTAATTACGTTTTAAGGATGATCAAGAATGGCTGTACAGCTCTCATGTCCAGTTTATTAAGATGCCAAGATCAGAAAAATATTTATTTTCCGCTATCACAGAAACATTTTATTTACAGTATATCAGGTGTCCATCTCTTTCAGACCTCCTTTATTAATTTTATTACCTAGAGAAAAAGAGTTTTCATTTCATTACACTACTCTGGCTTTCTACCTTTTATGTCCTATGCTTATTTATATTACCACCATGTCTTCTGCCTTGAAATTTCACTTACTAAGTTTCCCACAGATTTTACTTCATACAGTTATCCTTCTTCAGGCCTTATTGGTGCTGCTGCTTTCTATTTTATCACTGTTCCTTCTTATCTGTCTCAAAGCCTCTGCCACTTTTTCCTTAAATTTGCAAGTTAGGTTTTTTTTTTGTTCAGTCTTTCTTTATGTGTATTATTTGTCCCTCATAAGCCTTTTAACTTTCTGTGTTGAAAATTTTATGTAATTACTTGCACATTTTGAGAGTGATAAAATCACTCTCATGCAAAAGCATCTTTTCCATTGTGAAGTGTAAACTGACAGGTTTTTTTACTAGTGGAAGATATTTTGTAGTATGTGCTTAAAATACTTGCCATCATGCAAACAAGACTATCAATTTACTGATGAACTGACCTAGTAAAATTATTCATTGGAGCTTTTTTCTTCTGTCTCAACATAACATGTATATTTTTTAAATGATACACACAATGCAATAGGCAAACATTTAGTAATCACAGCTTTGCAAAAAACCAATCCTGAAACTACACTGAAAAATCAGTCATAAAATCTAAAGCAGTATGAAGTGTCTCCACACTGCCTTCCTGTGGATAAAAGTCTAACTTTATGCCACTTAAAGTCCATTTTTTCTTCTGTACGAAACACTGTCTCTGGCTTCTTGAAACTGTAGGAATTTAAATTTTCTTCTGTAGTGATAAGGGATTACAAGGAATAGAAATAATGCAATATAAGTCCACAGAAGCTACAGGAGCTTCTTAGTACTAATCATCTTTCTATAAACATACCTGTAGTTTCTTTCATGAGCTAAAGAGTCTAGGAAAGGAAGAACAAGCATTGTGAAAATTGCTGCTTTTCTTCAAGCTGTACTGATTATATAAACCCTCCATTATCGTAACTTAATACTTATTTTTAAAAACATATTCATGTTCTTCTCATATTCATATTCATATTCTTTGTGTTTCTTTCATGTAACCATTTTTGTTCCAAAGAACATTTATTTTTATGACTATTATAAGCTCAGCCCATCTTCTCATCTCCTTGCATTCATCTGTCTGCCTTTCTGCCAGCTCACTGTTAATGTATGTCAGTGAGTCAAGCAGAGAGCACAGAATAGTGTTCAGCAACTTGTTCAGTAACTCTTCTGTACTTGAGTCTATGTGTTTTAGTTCACTCAGTAATGAATTAGTGAACTGCATTTTTTAGTGTACTTTCTGTCTCTCGTGCTTTGGACTAAGGTTTTGGTTGTTTGTTTCTTTTAAAATATGGGTATGAAATGGATTTATTTTGCATTTAAAACCTAACTTTCCTACCACATAAAGTTCCAGTTTCTTTTCATTCTCCTTCTGACATGAGTTAATCTATTGCTGCTTCTTAGACCTTCTTAATCATATTACTGCTCTTCTGCCCTGTCCTAAATGTGCTATAAACCTGCCTGGAATACTTAATTAACCTAGTTCCCCTGGTGACCTTCTAATAATGTTTTTTCCTACTCAGGAGATCCATTCTGATATGATCAGCAGTTTTTCATTCATCAAAGTCCTTTCAGCTTCTGTAAAATGCATTTTCCTCGTCTTTTGGTATTTTATTCTTCTCTAAGTAACTGCATTTAAAATGGTAAATGTAGGTAATGCTAGAAGATATTGTAAATTTTTGGTCATGATTAAATATTGTTAACTACCATCTGTATATACTATGAATATTCCAGAATGGTTTCTTCTCTGCAATAAAATGTCTCTCCCTCCAGTTTTATTTCTGACTAGGCAACTGCCGACAGCATGCCCAGAAAGCAGATAAACGTGCTCTGGCTCGCAGATATTAGAAAATCAAGTTTGACATGATATAGCCAGTGGGGTAATGTGTTACATATACACTTACTACGTTCTCTGCAATTCACTGTAGGTCAGTATAGCAGGAAAGGGTAGAGATGATTGTGGGTGGAAGAAGGACAAAAATACTGAAAAGAAGTTAGGAAAAAGAATGGCATGAATTATTATAGACTTGATAATGAAGGTGCAACAAGAGCAAGAAGGTATCAAAATACCTGACTGAAGATTTTTTACTGGCACACAGGGCACCATTTGTAGACAGGGCACTGTTTGTTGGGTTGTTTGTTTTCTTTAAAAGAGCCGAGCTGCTATTAGTTGCTATAAAGTTGTTTATTGTAAAGGCACATCAGTGTCGAAAGGCAAAGAGTCACAAGCGTTAAAGTCCATGCTAAAAGTTTTTGGCATAAAGTCTTAAATAGAAGTAAAGTCCCAATTAGAAGTAGAAACTGCTCCTGTCAAGGCCCCGGGAGGGCTGATGTTGCTGCCACAACTCCTGTCTTCGGGTGATGATGATGGTGGTGAAGAGAGACAAGAAAATCAATAGAGCAAGAGCAAGTGTATCTCTCCCCAGTGCACAGATTCTTATACACAAATTATCCTATAAGCTAAAAACCTGAACCACTTCTTCTTAACCTATTAGAATTCTAATTTCTTAGCACGCCAGGTTATGTATAAACTACACATATGGTCTATCTTATTCTATCTAAAAAACATAAGCAATATTTTTACTATAGTTTTATTATGTCTAAAACTATGTTCTTGGAGTCTCCATGGAAACTTGTTTCCAGCACTAGTATCTAGGACTATGTTTTTCAGCCTTCACTGAGAATTTGTTTATCTCTCACTGAGGAACTCAGAAAGGCCTTTGTTTTTCTGACTCCAACACCCTACAGAATGTTCTGTTTTTTTAATCAATATGTAACTGGAATATAAGATTGCAACATATGGGTGTCAGACATGGATTTGCTACTTAAGGTCACAAAGATGCATAGAATGGGATGGGTTAGAAAAGATCTTAAAGGTAATTTAATTTCAACCCACTACAAGCTCCCTTTTAAATATTAGAAGACTATTGTAAGGTTTGTCCAAGGCATTCTCATCTTCACTCTCAACAGGTCCATGCCCTACTAATGTTGGGGGTTCCAGAGATGGATGCAGTGCTCCAGGTAGGGTCTCACTGGGACTGAGTAGAAGTTTGAGCAGTTAACAGAGGATCATAGAGGTTCTTTGTAACTGTTGACTTGTCCCTTAAGGTGGAACATCTGTTCTTGCTTTCCCACCTTCAGGTAACTCCTCCCATGTTTTGGTGGTGGAAAGCTTAAACATAATGCTGTTCCATATACATGTAACAACAGTATGGCAGGAGAGGGGACAAAATGGGAAAAGAGCAGGATGAGGATTAATGTGGAAACTAATTAGGAAAATTTTATGTTGTAGCGTGTTGGATATAGATATCATTAATCTTCTGAGGTAAATGGTAAATGCTATCTAATGTGGTAAATACGACCTGACAAAAGATAGCCAGGTTTTTGTCTGCAGATCCTCTCCCCCCACCTCCAACACACATCTCCTGCCTTTTGATTGTCTCTGATAGACAATTTGATTTGTCCTAAGATCAAAACATGTGGTGGGAATTGTCCTAAGGAAAGAACACCAGGTAGGAATTGCAGGAGGAACTGCATGGTTGCATGAGTGTTGTATTCCAGACATGGGAGAGCTCTGATCATTGTGAGTGACTTTGATGCATCTTGGCCTGCATAAGGGTATAAAACGTTGCTGGAGACTGAGCATACTGGTTTCCTGAGCTTGCAGGCAGCTTCTGGGTGAAACGTCTCCCCCGGCTGCGCAGCAGGGATGCCTGTGGGATATGTCCAACCTACAGGCAGGGACAACTCACTTTCGGAGGTTTGAGTAAAAGAGCAGCAAGATCCAGCCACCTACAGAGATAAAATCCTAAAGTAGTTCCATGGGTACTTTGTTGCTTTGTAACTGTGCATTCTGTGAGGCCAAAGACTGTAAACCTGTATGTTTCTAGCCGAGCTTCTGATATTACAACCCTTTAGACCCAGTAATATTATATACTGGATTGACAAATTTAGATACTGTATTAGAATTAATTTTAATCATAGTCATCCAGTGCCAGACCGAGAGTCTTCTCTCCTCTGCACTGTTATGAGTGGTGTAGTTAGCAGGATGACTTAATCAGGCATATTGAGCAGAACATTTGCACACCTTTAGAAGGAAATTTGTGTATTCAAGTATAAAGAACTAGAAATGGACAGTTTGTTATCTCTCAAAGAACTTTTACAGTAAATTAGTCTGTCTGGTTTGAGAGATGCTTCCAGATCCCGATTTGCTCCAATTCTTGGAAGCATAAAATAGGCCCCAGTGAATTATATTTGGAATTGTTTCCATATTTGAGTTACTTTTCAAAGAAAGATATCCGCCTCTTAAATTTTCACAGTAAGTATTATGTGGGAATAACTTTATCTCTGCAGGAGACAGTATAGAATTAATCTGAGGCACTTAATCTAGTTGAAAAGGTATATGTGTACATGTGTCTAAAAATATATAGGATCTCTTGTTCATGGGCTTCTCTTGAACAAGGCAGCACTCTTTGCTAATCCAGGTAATTAATTAGAAAATATATGTATAAGGTACTGACATATTGAAGTATGATTATGTATTCTACACAGAAATTTCTGTGAGGTTTTTTTGTAGTGAATAAGGTAATTTTATAAGAAATTAAAAGGGAAATAGTGTTACATAAAGTAACATCCTTTATTAAGAAACTTTGATTTATTTAGTTTTCAGTTTCTGTATATACAATGTAGTTTAGAATTTCTTTGGGTATGTTATTAGTGGAATTTAATCATAAGTTGTGTATATTTAGTCCTCAGAAGCATCCTTTTTCACCTTATTGTTTAAACATTCAGTGAAGTTCCTGCACTGTGGTTTGGTTTTTAAAGACCACTGTGATAGGACTGATTTGAAGATAAGAATTTAAATGTTCTCACAGGCAACAATATTCTGAGATGGAATTTGTTCAGGTTTTGACTTGTTAAGTGATTTTGGTTTTGGAAGGTGGCTCTGATGGACTATGCTTCAAATACCAGCTTTGCTGCATTTATGGACTTTATTGTAGCCTTTAGTTTCTGTACCAATTTTGATCTTTGCCTGAAACTCCAAGTAGTATATTTGGCAACTCTTCCTTTTATAACTAAATATGTCATCTAGCCATAAACTCTGTGATGTGCCTAATCTTCTCTCTTGCAGAATTAAATTCAATATCAAATCCAAGTTATCTCAATAGCAATGGAAACTGCTGCCAGAGTGTTACTCTGTTGTACTCAGTAATCTCTACTTCTCTTAATAGTAAAACTTTATGTTTGATAAAGTTGAAACTCTTACACATTGTTGCTTAATTTTATTCGTCTTTAGTTAATGTGGGCGAAATAATCAGCTTCCAATTTCAGTGTTAGCAAATAAGCTAGTTATTTAACTTGTCCAAACTTGTTGAAGGTATTGAACTTCAAGGCAAAAACATTCGTGGTCTGGAAAGGGAACACTGACAAAATCATTCAAAAGAAAAAAGAGGAATAATTTATGAAAGGAACTGTAGCTAATGATGCCATCCAGTTGCTTTAAAGTGCTTCTACCTCAACTTTAATGAATTAGATTTGTCAACAGCATATGTTTTATGCACTACTTCTAATGAAGTGGCATACTAGCACTACAGTGTACTTTGAGGTTTATTCCATCAAAGCTTTTTGCTGTCATAAAGTAGACCTTTTTAAATAATAGATACTAAAAACTACATTTAAATAACATTAAGGTTGTGACACAAACACCAAATGACAAACTTCAGGCAATTCAAAGTTAGGGCTGACAACTTGTCATTACCTTGCATTGTCATTTTATGAAAAAAAAAAAAAAAAAAGCACCTTCGCATGATTTAAGGATTGAATGTCAGAGTAACTTTAAATTTCCTGGCTTTTGTGGGCTGGAGTTAGAACTTTACTGTCATTTTTTATGTGGAGTTTTTTTGTTGTTTTGTTTTGGTTTTGTTTGGTTTGTTTATTTTTTGTTTTGTTTTTTTGTTGTTTTTTTTCATACCCTTTGTTTTCAGAAAAACAATAAAAGTGGAAACAGTACAGGCTTTGTTGTCTTTGCTTTTAGTATAAAATACAGATGTAAGAGTGCTGGTCAAAGAACAGGGGCTATCCTGTTGTAAAAATTACATGCTGTTCTTTCAAACTTCTTTGCTTTTGTCTTTGCTGATTTTTCTATGTCACTTACAAGTTATGGGAACTTTAGTCCTGGAGTACTTTAGCTGAAACCCCATAAAGTATTGAGAATTCCTAATTCTTTTCCACGTAAAGAACCACTTTTTTATTGAACCCTACTGCCTAAACCAAAAGGCCTTGTTACAATATTTTAAATTAAAGATTTTAAATTACTTTAAAATTAATTTAAAAATATGTGAAACAAAAACAGATGAATAGGGGAGTTTCTGATATTTTTTACATATGGTTTCTGATTTTGTTGCTGTTAAATGTAATAGAATTTTCTGTTCAGGTGTCTTAACGTGCATGTGTAAACACAGTCCTTTCAGTGCCTCTGTGAAGATGATTTCTCAAGGTCTGTAAGTCTAATGCAGGCAATCTATTATTTTCATCATAATTTCGTCAACTTTATCTAGCTTAAACTGGTACTGCTGCCAAGTTGTCAGGCCTGCAGCCGTCACTCACTTCTGCCCCATGCCACCATCAGTGCTCATACAGCTGCCTGGCAAATANGAACTTTACTGTCATTTTTTATGTGGAGTTTTTTTGTTGTTTTGTTTTGGTTTTGTTTGGTTTGTTTATTTTTTGTTTTGTTTTTTTGTTGTTTTTTTTCATACCCTTTGTTTTCAGAAAAACAATAAAAGTGGAAACAGTACAGGCTTTGTTGTCTTTGCTTTTAGTATAAAATACAGATGTAAGAGTGCTGGTCAAAGAACAGGGGCTATCCTGTTGTCAAAATTACATGCTGT
>VXBI01014262.1:48607-62769 GCA_013397375.1 Toxostoma redivivum
TCTTTCAAACTTCTTTGCTTTTGTCTTTGCTGATTTTTCTATGTCACTTACAAGTTATGGGAACTTTAGTCCTGGAGTACTTTAGCTGAAACCCCATAAAGTATTGAGAATTCCTAATTCTTTTCCACGTAAAGAACCACTTTTTTATTGAACCCTACTGCCTAAACCAAAAGGCCTTGTTACAATATTTTAAATTAAAGATTTTAAATTACTTTAAAATTAATTTAAAAATATGTGAAACAAAAACAGATGAATAGGGGAGTTTCTGATATTTTTTACATATGGTTTCTGATTTTGTTGCTGTTAAATGTAATAGAATTTTCTGTTCAGGTGTCTTAACGTGCATGTGTAAACACAGTCCTTTCAGTGCCTCTGTGAAGATGATTTCTCAAGGTCTGTAAGTCTAATGCAGGCAATCTATTATTTTCATCATAATTTCGTCAACTTTATCTAGCTTAAACTGGTACTGCTGCCAAGTTGTCAGGCCTGCAGCCGTCACTCACTTCTGCCCCATGCCACCATCAGTGCTCATACAGCTGCCTGGCAAATAGGGATAAATGGGCTTGCATAGACTAAGCGGCTGGCACAGAAGGTTGGTAGGATCCTGTGAAGAAAGGGTCAGAAAATGTGGTCTCGCATTAAACTTATCCGAATCTCTTTTCTCAGTACAGTCAATCAATTTCTCACCGTTCTTTTTATTGTGTTGTTATTAGCATGTAATAGTACAAAAACCTAATTTGAATAAGAAGTTGTGATCATTCCAAGAGGAATTGGTTTAGAGAGCTAAATCATCTACTAGTACAGATAAGTGGATTGTCTGAAATCAGAATAGTAGTCTTTACAATGTTTTAGATTCTTAAGATGCCACTTGACTGGGTGCATGTAAGTTATGTCAGGTAATGTAAATATAGGGAATGGTGAGGAATATGGCCCTCAGTGCTTATACTGTAATAAACTTATCCCTGGTGCACACTGTGATAGAGGAAGAAAATGGAAAAATCATTCCGGTCTGCCTTGATATTAAATTCAGATTATTTGTTAAATGCACTTGCTTGATATACACTTGCAGAGCTATTGACTTTTCATTCATTTATTTGGAATAAACTTAAAGTTTCTGAATAATGTTAAGCTCTAAAGATTAGCATAAGGGTGTTGTGATACCACTTATTACCAGCTTACTTAGGAAAAATATCATTTCAGTAAATGCTACCCCACTTTTCTATCTTCAAACACTTTCTTCTTTATTCAGAATATGTTAATTAATTTGTTTTCTCATTGGATATTTTGGGTTTGCTTATAATGTCCTTCAGACTGCTTCATGGTGGTATACCAGTGAAGGGAGTTTTGGTTTGGGACCACTTGCTGTTTACTGGGTCACAAGCATAATTTATCTTACAGGTTAAAGGAACAGAATTGAATCTCTGGATCACTGTGGAACTAGAGCTAGAATCTATAGGAATAGATTTGATGGCAACTCATGCCTCTGAAGGATATTCTGCTAAGGTTTTTGCTTTATTATTACTAAGTTATTACAGATTTAGGCAGTTAAAAAGATATAGAGTAAATACTAAAAATTTGACTGTAATATAGATTTCTTCCTTGAATCTTATGTGGTTAATTTTTTTAAGTTGTAATATTCTTTGAAATTAATATGAGGAAAAAGAAATTTGCTAAAATGTTAATGTGACCTTGGGAAAAACATTTTAATCCTTTAGTTTGTGATGTTCTCCTGTCTTTCTTTAAACTTGAAATGTAATCTTCCTTCAAAAAAACAAAAAATTGAATTTTAGTTTTTAGTGAAGTTTTGTTGTGATGTAATAGGCAAGCAGTTTACATTGTTTACACTGTAGTTCCACTTCTTGGCCGATTGCGCAAGTCATTTAAGTCTTGTAATTATGTAAGAAATAATACATTCATGGTGTTCAATTACAAGGTATTTATGAACACTTGCCCTCTTAATCATGAAACCAAAGGCTAAGTGGTTTTGGCACTAAAGAATCTAATATAAATTTTATAGTAGGTTTTTTAAGATAGAGGGGAGGAAGCCCTTTCTGCATCACAAAACTGTTTCTGCATCTTTCCTTTTTACATAGTAATTTATTACCTGGTCTGGTTCCAAATAATTATTTCTTTTTCCTAGTGTGAATGCATTTAGCAAGGATTAATTCTCTCCCTTTTTGTGCTCTTGCTGCTATCATATCTTGAAATAATATTCTTGACACAGCATCCTCCCAGAAGAAATGGCTGAATGTATTAGAATGATCTCTGAGTATTCTTGAACCATACTCATGTGGCATTTCCATGGCACATGTAGTAACAGTATAAGGTAAATGAACTTCACCATGAATACAGAATGTTTCTGTTGTGAGCTTGAAGCTGTGGCACTCTCTTGCTCTATGATAAGGAGCTTCAGGCTGGAGCTTAAAAGTACTGTTTAAGATGTTTTGATAAGAAGGCAGTTTTTTTCACTGTAACTATTCCTTTGTTTTTCTTTCATTTTTCTTCAATAGCAATGGAAAAATATTGTGGAATAAATATTCTTTAGAATTACCACTTGGTTATGTGTCCTTTTGCTTTTGTAGCATCATAGTTGGGATGACTTGTACTTCCTTAGAAGCCATAATGATATAAGATCTTATAATGTAAGTTATCAAATTACAAAACTGAATTGTAATATGGACAGGGTGGTCTGGGATGATAAAGGTTACCACTATAAAACTAGGTGGAAAAATTATTTATATATGGCTTATGAATTAGTGAGAAGGCTCTGTCTTAAGATTTGTTTTTATCTTCCTTAGTTTCCCTGAAAACTAGTTAGACACAGGGTGTAGTTTTCTGCAATTAGTCCGATTATCACTAACTAAATGTGGTGTAGACCTACTTTCATGTCAGTCAGTATATTTGTACTTTAATGTAGTGTTCTACAGATGCCTCTCATATCTTCTATTTTTATTCTTTTCAGTAGTGTTTAAACCCTAATTCATATATTATCAATGGGGTTTTTTAATGTATAAAGCTACTTGGCAGCAGTCATGAGCTCTGCTCTGAATAGAAACTGATAATTGACTAGAAGTCAAGTCATAATCAGGGCTAAGCACTTCACATAAAGAGGCTTAAATCAACGTCCTTTTAATTAAAACTGACAATACCATCGGTCTGTGTGTTACTTGTATTTTTTTCTCCTCCTTTAAGTGATCTTTTGATCATATACTTTTTTAAGAGTAAAACATACAGATCAATCTGATGCAGGTGTGTGGTAGAATCAATATACTGCTGAGCATCAAGATTGTGCTTTAACTAGCCCTGCTAAAGGAAAACAGTAAGCTTCTGAAACTCTCTCTTCACTAGGAGGAAAAACAGATTTAGAAGGCAAGCAGGAAGATGTCTGGCCTTGAAGATGAGTGAGTCTTCATGAAGAGCCAGCCCAAACTGCTGAAAGAGGGCTATAAGGCTTCTGTATTAGTAGAAAGCATAATTCTCTTGCTGTGGAACTTCAAACACGTTTATGCATATGTCTCTGCATTTTGTTGTGATTTTACATGTCTATCAAAGATGGGCTTTTATTGTTTTGGTGTATACGGACTAGTTGTCAAAGAATATTTTAAAATGGCTTTGATTAGACTTAAATTAAGTCTATGCATGGGACAATCGTCTGTGATATTTGAACAAATACTTTGCATGAGTCTTCTGATGGGAAGCATCTTGGTTATTATGTTTTCTTTTTTCATAGCTAGTAGCATTTCAAAACTTGATTACAACTTTCAGCTAAAATACCAAAAGCAATAGACTCACATAATTAGAGACTGGTGTATCTATGTGAAGAAAATATTTTGTATTAAAATGTATTATGCTTTGATTAATCATGTAAAGTTAAAACATAGTGCTAATTATACAATACTCTGCCTCATCAGAGAAATCAATTAGTTTTAAATTGATACAGGTGAAGCAGAGTGTTATGTTCTAGAGCTTACTTTGAGGACAAGCCAGCAGAGTGGAAAATGGTTACAGATGACATCCTTCTGCAGAATTTATTTTCCTTGAACATATTTCCTGTTGTCAAATGCTAACCTTTTTTAGACTGTTGGTAGTGTCACTGAATATAAATTTGTCCTCCTTGAAATTCTGGTTTATATTACACTGTTAAGAACAGTCATTTGGTCAATCTTAGAAATGTAAAATGATCTTGAAACATCCTGTGAGATCTACTAAGTTGAAATTACTTGTATAATCTTTTTCCTTACTCAGTTAGCTGATGACATGCAGTTGTCATTTCTTGCAATTTTTTTTCCTCAAAATTGCTGGATTTTTAAACGCAATTACAGTTGTTGGTTTGCTAATCCTGTGAGTCAATCTGCGCTGAACAAGCAGCTTATCTGAAACCCTTGGCAGCTTCAGTGAAAATTAAAAAGCATGCTTTACTACAGATATTGTCAAGAGTGAAAATAATATTTGTCCAGTTGGACAGCTTGCTTTTGTAGTCACTAAATGAAAGTTGAGATTCTGTCTCTTCCTTGAAAGCTTCTGTGTCAAGAAGGTAATTTGGTCTGTTTGTGGTTTGACAGGGATTATTAAAATCAGATGAAGTGAAGGGAAGGAAGTGTGAGAAAGCAAAATTGACAATGACAACCTCTGTTATTTGCAGCTTGGATCATGATGACTATGTTGATATGATAGATTCTAAATGTTAGTTTCACTGTGGAGATATATTAACCAGCAAATACAGTAAAATGCAGTTAGAGATTATTTTTCTGACTTAAGAGAATGCCATCTGACATTTATTTTCACTGGGAAGTTTGGGAGGGGGAGTGTAGCAGAAAATGAAAGATTAGAGGGGGAAACAGAAGAGAAAAAGGAGTGGTTCAGAAAGAAGTTAATTTTTTCCTTTGTGATTTGATTTCTCTCTCTTTTATCTTTTGTTTTGTTTTGAATTTATACAGCTTGCTAGTATACTTCAGAGAGCATAAAACTGAGACTTAAGAATTGGTGGAACAGGTCATGAAATTTCTTTTTGTGTTGACTTGAATTTGGTAGGAATTTTTTTGCATTTATAGTTTTGCTTAAAGTGAGCTCAAGTCAGATTGCTATTTCACATCAATTTTTCATTACTTGCATCTTGTATGCTATTTTTAAATAGTGGTATTTTCTTCCACTTTGAGATAAATAATTAAAAAACATAAATTATTGCAATATTCATATAACTGAATTTTTAATTGCTGAAGATACATTAACTACCAACTGTATGCATATTTTGGTGTCTAGTGAACATACAATGTATTATTTAATCTTAATCCTTTCTTAATCTCTTAGTTGCATAGGTAAACTTTCAATTTTTAAATAGACTAGTTAGTGCAGAAGTAAGACATCTGATTATCAAGTTTGATGAGTGCTGTAATTTCTATTTTTCTATTTTCTAGTATGGGAACTTTATGAAAAATTGTATTTTGGGAGTTTTTAGCATAGTCTTACAATTTTATAGGAAAATAGAAAACTCAAAAGAAAATAGGTGACACATGAAAGCCTTTGCTGTTATTTAGCATAGCCACACCTTCACATCTTTCAAACACTGTCATGCAACATTTGAGCAGTTAGGCCATGCCAGCATCTCATATTCACCTACATTACAGCAGAGAGCATTATATTAGCATCCAGAGTGATTCATCTGGCAGAACAAAAGGGATAAGGGAGCAGAATGATGGACTGAGGGAAAAGAGGTTGCACATAGTTGTTTGCAGACTTGCAAAATAAGGACTGGCATGAGAAGAGATGGTGGTGTTGAAAACACAGTTGGGACACTGCTAAAGAAGATGCTCAGTTAACTCAGAACCCGATGTAAAAGGAAAGTTCCAGACCCTGATGTGGGCTGGATGGGGAAATGTCAATCACAGACAGCCACCCTAGAATTAAAAAAAAATATGTAAAATACAGTCTTACAGGGAAGTAAATGTCACCTATATATCTTCATATTTACTTCTGTATCCATGTCATCACAGAGTAACCCGCCTACGTGACCTAGGAGAACCAGTTGATGTAATCTTTTTGGACTTCAGCAAAGCTTTTGATACTCTTGGAATATCCTTCAGGACAAAATGTTTGGCTTGCAGCTGAATAGCCATATTATGCAATGGGTGAGCAATCGGCTCATGAATCAGGCATAAAGGGTTATGGTGAATGAAGTGACATCAGGCTGGTGGCCAGTCACAAGTGGGGTTCCATGCAGCTCAATCCTTAGCTCAGTTCTCTTCAACATAATCATTAACAACTTGGATGCAGAACTTGAAAGTAAGTCTAGAGATGACACTAGATTGGGAGATGCTGTTTTCTTCCTTAAGGGCAGGGAAGCCCTGCATAGAGACGTCAACAAGTTGGAGAGATGGTCAGTCACCAGTTGTGTGAAGTTTAACAAGGTCAGGTGCTGGATTCTGCACCTGTGATGGGGCAGCCCTGGATATGTGCATGGACCAGGGAGTGAGAGGCTGGAGAGCAATGCTGTGGAAAGGCACCAAGGGTCCTGGTCAATGCAAAGTTGAATATGAGTCAGTAATATGCCTTGACAGACAGGAGGGCAAACCAGGCCCAGCATCACCAGGTGCCCAAGAGGTGATTGTCCCACGCTGCTCTGCAATTGATTGGGCCTCACCTTGAATAATATGTGCCCTTTTGAGCACCACAGTATAAGAAAGAGTATCCAAAGGAGGGTTGTGAAGATGCTAAAGGGTTTGGAAGGAAAGCCTTATGAGGAGCAGCTGAGGTCACTTGGTTTATTCAGCCTGGAGAAGAGGAAATGGAGGGGTCCCCTCATTGCAATTTTAAATATCCTCATGAGGAGAAACAGAGGAGCAGGTGCTGATCTCTGTGGTGACCACTGACCAGACTCAAGGAAATGGCATGAAGCGCACTCAGGAGATGTTTAGCTTACACATCAGGAAAAGGTTTTTCAAAGGATGCTTGGGCACTGGAACAGGCTGCTCAGAGAAGTGATAACTGCACCAAGTCTGTCTGAGTTCATGAAGTGTTCAGAGAGTACTCTCAGGCACATGGTGCAACTCTTGGAGTGTCTTTTGCAGAGCCAAGAGTTGGACTTCAATGAATCTGGTGGGTCTTTTGCAACTCAAGAGGTTCTGTGATTCTATGATTCAGTGGTATTCTTTAGATGCTTTGCCTACACAATTAGTTCCAAGTGCAGGAGTAAAAAAAATCACAAATTGTAGTATTCTAAAACAGAAGAACATTTAAAATTCCGTTCACAATTAAACTTAGTTAAACTTACTCTAGGTTAGTTAGGGTTATGGGAGAGCTGTATTTCCTGAATATGCACGTTTTACCATGTTGTTTAGCCCAATTCCCATAATCTTGAGAATATCCTGTTGGAATGCATCTCTGTCTCCTGCTGTCTAGTATTCATAAAATGGGAGATTAATGAATCAAACTACGTTTTCTACAGTCATCTGTGGAACTCATCTGAAGAGCAAGGTGAGGGAAATAATAAACTCAAAACCTAGCATTTCAGTATATTTGGTGTTTTAAGTATAAAAAGTAACATGATTGTTTAGAGATTTAAAATGTGGCAGATCAGAGGAGATATACCTGGCAACAGTGAGTACTGATTATCTTGTATGGTTCCAGAGTTAATTTCAGATTCCTCATTGCTTGTTCGTGTTAGCATGTAATGGTTGTACTGAGTATTATTCTTAAATGCATTTCACAATTCATACAGTACAGTATTTTTACTGCGGGTGGGTGTAGTGCACATGTTTACATTTCAATATAAGTTAGTCTGTGAAGATGTAATTTAATATTTCATTTCTTAGCGAGATGTGTAATTCAGCTCAGATCCCTTCCCTTGTATAATTCATTTTTGGAGCAGAGCTTTCAGTTGTGGCAAAGGCATGTCCTTATAATTTTTTTAAAGAAACAGTGTAGCACCAGTATTTGTGATTAGCAGAAGTTCTCTTTCCATCCTCCTCTCAAAGACTAATTCACAAAAATGTAAGGGAAAGGGCTTGGAATCTTTTCCCTAAAGGCATCTGCTAAGAAATGAAGGATACCAAAGGATTTTGGTGGGCCTCTATGGAGGCCACGGTGACCAGAAACTAGTCCACAGGGTGATTAATTTCTAAGGGATGTTCTCCTCTTTACATTTCTGTCAGTGCTTTATGTAAAGGGATTACTTGTTTTGGTAGTATGTAATAGCTTTTGTTCCCAGAACCACTGCAGCTAGAAAGTAATGCTATATTTTGGTAAAGTAACTCATTAACCTTCTGTCTGTTTCTGATACCAGCTGTTGAAAGCTTGTTGGAACAGTAAAATAATGTAAGAAAAAAAAAAGAAAAAAAAATAAAGTAAGGACATTGTACTAAATAAGCATTTTCAGTAGTCTTAAAAACATCTTGATCAGATGCCAAAGTGAAATAATTTCTACATTTTAGAAATCCCATACATGAAATTAATTTGAGTAAAAGGTACATGAGAAGCAACAGGATTTTGTATTTTTCTCTACTAAACATTTTCTCTTTTAATTGTTGCTGTTCTGTAATTACTTTTATACCACAGAGGATCTATATCTTACTTATCTATGACTCCTATATCTGTCAGAAGGTTTTTGAGAAAATACTGAGTAATGTTGAACTGAGACTTTTTTTAGACGCTGAGTAGCTCTTAAAACTAATATCCAAAGAAAGGAAATCTGTTACTAAATTATGTTCATATGCAGTAGCATGAACAACATCGAGATTCACTAGATATATCTTTTTAACAAGTTAAACAAGAAAGAATTATTTTCTGATGCCTATTCTGGTGTCTGTTATAATGATGCAAACATTGCATAATAAGAAGGGAGCAGCAGCCTGAAAATATGTATGATAGAAGTTATGGCTCAGAAATAAATGTCTAAAACTTCAGTCAAGATCAACAGTAGAATTTGCAAGAAAGAGGACAATATATGTGGTATTAAGATGTATAGTTACTTCAGACGAGGGTATAAGCACATCATATGAGGTAAGGTGCAGCAGTTATGTCAGCAGCTTGTGTGAACAGGGCATATAGGAGGGCACAGGCACCTCAGCTCCTCAGGTGAGCTCAGCTGGTGTTTTCTGCCCACCCAAGTAGAACAGGCCCAGGGGTCCATACAGTTGAAAGCTGTTGCTAGAATGAGCACAGTGATCCAGAGAGCTCCCTCAGAAGCATGCAGCTGTGCAGATCTTCATCTGCAGAGAGTGTTAAAGCCTAGCATTAGTATCAGAGGGCAGAGAAAGACAACAGCTGCATGTGGTATGACCAGGTGGATGATCCTTTATTGGATGGGGCAGGGGGAGCTTTGCTACCAAGGATGAGGAAAGGGCTGAGGTACATAATGCCTTCTTTTCGTCAGTCTTTAGCATAAAGACATGTAATCCTCAGGACAAGCAGTCCCCTGGACTGATAGAGAGGAGCAGGGAGCAGAACAGATGCCCTGCAATGCAGGAGGAAATAGTGACATGCTATGGTGGACACTCACAAGTCTGTGGGGATGGATGGGATTCACCAAAGGGTACTGAGAGATCTACCAGGAGAGCTTGCCAAGCCACTCTTCATTTATCATGAATTCTGGTTAACTGAGGGGGTCACAGACAGCTGGGGGTTGGCCAGCATGCCTATAGAAAGATTTGGAAGTAGGATTCAAGGAACTACAGGCCTGTCAACCTGACCTCAATGCCAAGGAGGTTTATGGAACAGATTATATTGACTGCAGTCACATCCCACATACAGGACAAACAGGGGATCAGGTCCAGCCAGTGTGGGTTTAGAAATGTTAAGTCCTGCTTGACCAGCTTGATCTCCTTTTATGACCAAGTGACCTGGTGGATGATAGAAAGGCTGTGGATGTTGTGTACCTGGATTTCAGCAGAGCCTTTGATATTATCTCCCACAGCATTCTCCTGGAGAAGNGAAGGGTGTAGAGAGCAGGGTCAGCTGAGGTTGTTTAGCCTGGGGAAAAGGAGGTTTGTGGGAGACCTTATCACTCTCTTCAATGCTACAGCTTTCTACACCTGAAAGGAGGGTGTGGTGAGATAGGGTTTTCTCCATGGGATTGTTCTCATCTCTTAGTCACAAATGGCCTCAAGCTGTATCAGGGAAAATTAAATTTGGACATCAATGAAGAATTTCTTTACTGAAAGGGTTGTTAAATATTGCAATGGGCTGCTCAGGGAAGTTGTAGAGTAACCATCCCTGGAAATGTTCAGGAAACAACTGAATGTGTTTGGTGCTATGGTTTAGTTGACATGGGGATGTTCAGTCAAAGGTTAGAATTGATGGTCCTGGAGCTCTTTCCAACCTTAATGTTTTCTGATTCTACAAGCAAGGTAAGTTTCAGTAACATTTGTCAAGAGCTGTCTTTTCTACTTCTGTGTTCTTCAGAGTATTCAGTTTTAGAATGTTACTTACTACACTGCTTTCCAAAGCTGAAATAGGCCTGTAGGTTGAAAGCTATTGACTACAAACTGCTCTGTGATCTAGGAAGCCAAGATACGTTACATGTGGAATCCTGTTATCTTCCCTTGTTGAACATATTCCAGTTACCCTTGATTGAGTAAAAGAGTATGTGATCATCTATATAAAAAATCTTGAGACTCAGTCATTCAGCAGCTATTGCAAGGTAGAAATACTAGCTACTTTTTCTAGTCATCTGTTTGAAATTATCTGACAAGAATGGGAGCATTACAGAGATACCTCTATAAATGAATCTGGAAAAACTCAATCGGTGCTGCAAAATTTTATTTCTTTGTATCTTTAATTTATCTGGTTTAAGGAAGTGTAACTGTTTTAAGTGTGTATTTGTAAACTACTAGTAAGTTTAGTCTATGTAATTGCCTTTCTAAAAGTTACATATTCATTTTTTTTAAGTTGTAATTTATATAATTTGTCTAATTTTTCTTTATTCTTACTTCTTCCCTAATAAGTTCTGTACCCATATTAAGTCTGAATGAATTTTTCGTATTTGAAAGTCCAGCACAGAAACATCGAGCTTAATTTCTCATGATGAGCTGTCTATAAAAATTACTCTCTTTTATACCATAGCAATCATAGTCTGTTGCCCTTCTTGTCTGTACTGTGAATAACACATAAGCCTAGGTAATGTAGTTTGTGGTAATTGAGAATGTAATGGTAGGCAAGAAAACTGTTGTTTGAGGATTTGCTTGCCTGTTCAGCCTGCTGCATTCAATAGAGTGGAAGCTGAATTTGAAGAACACAGCCAGTGAAAAACATGGTGTAATTTAAAAGACTCCATAACCCTGGGGAATGCCAACAACTAATGTAATTGGATACTTGTGACAGACTGGCAGCACTTTGTTATGAAGAGAGAAAGCACTGATATTTTGTTTCTAAAATGTTTATTTAAAAAAAAATTACATAATATTTGTGAAATGCTTATTGCATGAAGTTTTTTTTGTAGAAATACACTATTTCTTAAGTAATATAGGAGTTATAAAGAAAAATTCCCTTATCTGAAGAATGTCTCTCAGTGCCTGACTTCTGTATTTTTTGGAAAAAGTGGAAATTGAAAAAATTGATAGAGAACAAAATTGGAATATTTAAACTAATTTGATCTGCCAAGGATTGGATAAAACCAATATAATCAATACTGGATTCAGTGTAATTGAAGGTGAGAAAGTATAGCCTTTATACTATGATTTAAATGTAGGTTTTAAGAATTTTTTTAATTAAAAGGGGGAAAAATGAAAGCAACACGAACAAATCATAAGGGTGGTTTTGACCAGGAAAAGGTTAATTTTGACAGTAGCTGTGAGGCAGCATGGCCAGGCCCCAAGGTAATTGTATACAACCTCAGGTCAGTGCTGGGAGCGTCGAGGTGGGGGGGTGGTGGGTGGAAGCACATTCTCTTTTCTTGGGAAAAGAGGTTCCTTCTGGTTGAGAAAAGTTGGCTGCAGTTGGATTAGGCTCAGCACTGAGCATGTAAATCACCCTCACTTTTGTAACACTTGCTGTTTGTTTTCTTATATCAATGCTCTTCTCAGTAAATTGTTCTCAACTCATGAGGATCCTTGACTTCCTCCAGTTCTCAGTTGCATCCCACTGCTGCAGGGAGGGGAAAAAAATGGGGAAAGTAACCCTGAGCAGCTGAGTGGTTTTAGAGAATCTCAGTTGGGGGCATAGCTTTCTTTCCATCATCTTCTCTTTCTCACATTCTCCCTTTCCCATCTTGCATATTTGTTAATTACAAATATCTAAGTTAAGGTGTAAACCATGTTTTTAGTTATGAACTCTCAAAGTAAAAAGATATTTTTCTGGTTTGGTAATTTTAAACTTTATATTAATTAGTAATATTAAGAAATAGTACAAATCTAAAAATCTCTTATATTCCTTATAAGATCTTACTTGTATGCTAAGAATGAGTAAGTAATTTCACAATTTTTAGAACTGTAACATGATTATTCATTTTAACCCTCTAAAAATTATAAACCATATTTGTCACAGAGTGCTATTTTAATTTTCATAAGTTATCCAACTTAGTAAAGGAATTTCTATAAGAAGAGCACATAGACCTTCACTAGTTCATTCTTTTTGCTTGTGTAATTTGTCATGTATCTTTCAATCTCAGTGATGACTAGGCAGAAATCTTTGAATTCTTACTGAGCAAGCCAGGTTTGTTTTTTGGTTATCAGCTGAAGGAGGTAGAATTCTTGTGGTTAACACTTGGAGAGCAGTAATGAAAGGCTATATCACCTGCAGTTCTGCCCTCCCATTTCTCATGCTTTATCTATTAACATTTAGGCCACTGTGCAGCTGGCATTACTTCAGTTCCTCTCAATTATGTGAAACAATGATGCTGTTCTCAAGCTATGAGTTTCATGTCTCTTGTGGTTTTGGCACTTTATTTATTTTCAAGAAGAATCCACACATATCTTCATATAATTTTCTTGACTTTTTTCTTAATTTATTTTTTTCTCCCTTCTTCTGCGTCATGTTTCTGGATAATTCCTTGTGCAACATGAAGCAGCAATGTGCAAGTATATGGTTTGAGAACTTCTTCAGAAACAAAGACAGAATGTTGACATGGTTCTGAGATACACTGGAGAAATTACTTTCTGATTCGTATATTGTGTGCCACTCACTTGGCTTCATAATCTGAGTGAGGCTTCCAAAGTACCTAACAAAGTGAAATCTCTGTATTTAATAATAATCTGAGTTCTGAAATAATTTCTGGGACTCTGCTCTTGCAGGATTCTTGTTTCAGTCAGCAGACCATTCTGAGTGCAATAGCTGACATTTTCAAAGAGATTTGTCAGGAAATGCCTTTCAAGGTTGCTTTAAACCACTGTCTTGAATGTGCTGAGGTCTCCTGAATGCCACTGGTCATTCATGTTGTGTTTTGAGTACAAATGCAGCTCGGGTTAAACATTTGAGTAAACTGAAGGACCACAGATAGCATTGTTTGCCTTGGTACAGGGAGGAGACCAGTCAACCAGGTGCTTCTGGATGTAGCAGACATTATCCATCAGTACTTAAAATTCCATCAACTATGCTTGTGTAGTATCGTTTTGGGTTTGCATGGCCTGATTTTGGAAGCAGGGGAGAAGCTACACTATAGGAGGTGGCTTCTGTGAGAAGCTGCTAGAAGCTCCCTCAACATCTGGCAGAATCCCTTGTGGCTCCAAACATGAATGTGCCACTGGCCAAGGCTGGGCCAATTAGAAATGGTGGTAATGCCTCAGTGATAACATATTTAAGAAGAAAGAAAAACAAGAAGTTGTTATTGCAACTAGAGTGCAGTGAGGACATATGAGAGGAATAACTGTAGACACCAAGGTCAGTGGAGAAGAAGAGGGAGAAGTGCTCCAGGCATTGAGATCCCCTGCAGTCGTGGTACAGTCCATGGGGAAGCAGCTGTGCTCCTGCAGCCCATGGAGGAGCCACATACTAGAGCAGGTGGATGCCTGAGAGGAGACTGTGACCCCGTAGGAGATCCATGGAGAGAGGGGCCTTGCTGCCAGGCTGGAGCAGCCTGTCCTTGAAGGACTGCACCAGTGGAAGACTGACCCATGCTGCAGCAGTCTATGGAGGACAGCTGTCTGTGGGATGGTCTCATGTAGCAGCAGTTCACAGAGTACTGTTGCTTATGAGATGGGGGCTCACATCAGGGAAGTTCGTGGAGAACTGTCTCC
>VXBI01014263.1:0-59155 GCA_013397375.1 Toxostoma redivivum
GAACAAATCTCAGACTAGGAAATGTTGCTGTAGAAGTGAGACTGGGGACTTGCAGTCTTAGACAGAGCAATAAAAATAATCAGAAGGTTGATATATCCATGAAGAAACAGAAGGATCAGGCTGGGGTCAGGGAGGAGAACAAGCAAAGTGGAATTTTAAAAAAATATCTTGATGGTCTGAGAGATTACTGGGAAGAGTATACACAGAAACTTTTCTATTATAACCTGATTCACAGCCTGTGGAAGTTCAGAGCAGTGCTTGCTTCAGGCTCCATTTCAGAGGCTGAAAAGGGATGGTTCACATTTTTCTGCTACTTCTCCAACACTGTCTTTTATCTCTGTTATGTGTTTTCAGGTAAAGACCTGATATTACCTTGGGCAAAATGTCAGTGCTTAGTCTGATTTCAAGCTGGGGTAGATCTTGAAAAGAGACAAGGGAAACGGCTGCTTACATACATTCTAAATCAGAAAGACTTCTGAGAATAGATGCCAGTAAGTCAGGTAGGGTGAGGAAGATTCAGTCAGCAGATAGGACCAAGGTTTGGGTCGGAAGGCACCTTCAAAAACTATCTTCTCCAGCCCACCTGCCATGGGCAAAGACATCTTTCACTACATCAGGCCTCTTCCAACTGGCCCTAAACATTTTCAATTACGAGGAATCTGCAACTTATCTGGGCAACCTGTTCCAGCACCTCAGCACCCTCATTGTAAAGAATTTCTTCCTTATATCTAATCTAGATCTGGCTTTTTCAGTTTAAACACATTACCCCTTATCCTACCACTATAGTTGCTGTTAAAAGGCTCTCTGCATCTTTCTTGTAAGCCCCCTCTAAGTCCTGAAAAGCCACAACAAGGTCTCCAAAACAACCAGAAGGAAGAAGCTGGCTAGTTTGGCTGGCTGGAATTCCCTTAAGACAGAGCAGAATGAGATGCTCACAGGACATCCAGAGAGCACAGAGGGTAACCAGAGCAGAGTTGGAGCTGGGATAGGGCAGTAGAAGAAGAACATGCACCAGACAATAGAGGAAAACATTGTGGCAGAAGCTAAAGAGAATCTGAACACAGATTATGTAGAACTGCCCCTGAACAGAGTAGGGCATATGTAACTGGATATCTTTACCAAGGACCCTCCTCATGTCTCGTGTGTCCTGAGCTAACTTTACTTCTCCTTTATGTATTGTATGCAAAGAAGGTGAATTTTACACAAGAATAAGAACAGCTGCAGGAGAGAAGCCTGGTCCCTCAAGCAAGCATGCTGCCTGCTTCCCTTTCCAATATCTTTCCAGCAATATCCTTTGTCTTCAGTCTTGGCCCTCTCATTGGAATTAAGCCTCCCTAAGTGTCTGCTGAAATCTAGTTAAGCCCTCAAATTTCTTGTTGAGAATTCAGAGCAATCCTCTGCATCCTTCCTCCTGTCCCCACTGAACCAAGCCTCAGCAGATCCAGTCTGCTGCTTTTTCTCCTTTTCTGGGGAAAAGGCTTACTTCCTGGCAGGGTTTCAGGATTTCCACTGTGAAGAAACAGGAAACACAATCAGCAGACAGAGAAGGAAGTTACAGAGCAGCTTCATGAGTTTTTTCCATTGAAACACATCTCCAAACACAGCTGAGGCATTTCAAATGCAAATTCAGGCTCTAGCTACTCTTTTTATTAGATTACATTAGACTGCACTCAAACATCAGTAGACAGTTCAATTCTTCTTTGTCAGCCATCGGAGTTGTTGCTTGCTATCAAAATTAAACCCTGAATCATACTTCCATAGGATGCAGTGCTGAGCCAATGTGTAACTACAATCACGTGATATTCCTGAGGGAAAAATTCATCCTTTGAATTTCATATGCACCAATGGCATGTAAATGAGTGGGAGACAGGAATGACTGGACCCTGCAGTTAGCTGTGGTGCTGAAAAAAAATAATAATAATAAAAAAATCTTGCTTAAAACCCCCCCAAACTCATGCTTTGCTTCCTTGCATTCTCACTGCTGTTCTGCAGTTACTCCCTTCCCTCTCCTCCTGTGTTCTGCTCACTCCCTTGTCCTCCCACAATACCTGTGTTTCCCCACAGATGTCTTTCAGCTCAGCCCTACTTCACAGTGCCAGGTTCTTCCCATGCTCTCAGGTCCCATGTACCTCACAAGCCCCAGCTCCTTTCTGGGACTCCCACAGTTCTGCTTTCCCTCCTTACTCATGTTCCAGCTACTGGTTTCTCTGCAAGCTCCACAGGCATCATTTGTCCCTGACCCAAAGAGAAGGCAGCAGAGGCACTAATGCTCTTTCTCTCCTACTGGTCAGTGAGATTTGAATAAGGTGATATCTGCAAGCCGTTCACCCCACAACCAGCATCACCCAGTTTAGCATGCAGGTCCATGTGAGCAGGTGAAACTGTGCCATTGAACATGCCTTACTTCTTTTGAAAATCCAGCTGAACCTGAAGAGCTAAATTCAAATTTATAGGCAAAGGGTAAGACTCGAATCCTAAAGGTGTGACCCCACAGACTCCAAAAGAAATCCTATTTTTAAATTGACCACAGCTGTGGTGGAAGCTGCAGGGAAATTACACTCTTCATACAAGCCAGTTCGAATAGAGAGGGGCAGCTGAGGGAATTGAGCTGAAGGCTTGTGAGTCATCACAAGTGACATGGAGGTTACATAGGGACATCACACTGGCCACCCAAATACCTCGACCCTCTTTAGAAGATTTGACAAAAGGCAAAATGAAGCTGACATGGCTAAAATTATTTCCCAAAGGGATTATCAATATGCATTTTTCAACAAGCTGCCCTTGCAGCCAAATGAGGAAAATTGAAATGAGCGTGACCTCCAGTAACTGCAAAACCATAACAAAGCCAAAGGTGTCAGAACTTCCTTGAACCCTTTTATATTTGATATATTGCCTTGAGGGCAACTGAAGAGCAGGGTATAAAATAAGCAGTCAGAGAGAACAAGGACATCAAAACAAAGCTAAATTAATTATTTGTCACAACTGAATAAATTGGTGAAATTCGCACACAAGAACCCTGGTTTGTGGGGGAACCAAAGGATCTGCCCAAAATAAAAGTAATTGTGCAAAACATATGGAATTAGCAGGGAAAGATGGTCTCAGGAATTCTCAGGAAATACAAAGGTGAAACAGCTGCTAATAGCAGTGGGTCACCTTCTGCCTTAAACTATCTTTTAATCAGCAAATCCCAGGCTGGCAGGGAACATATCAAAGAAAGGGAAGGGGAGAAGTCTCAGGGAGATTTAGGAAGTTAAAGGTTTGACATCTCTAGTGGTCAAGTTAATATAACTAATTAATTGATGGACATGTGTATAAGTATGATGTACTTTAAGAAGAGTCAATGTAACCCTTGTAAGGAAATCCTGCCTCTTGTGGGTCTTTGCCTACAGTCCTGGCATCACCTGCTCTTACAGCACTTGTGGCTAGCATAGACTTCCAGGTCACTTAGATAAAAACCTAAACCAGATCCAGGCTTTATATCCCTGCACCTGGGTGAGAAGAGCATCAGAAGTGAATACATGCCACCTTCCTGGTCTTCCCTCTCCACACCGCCTTGCTCCTTTTCAGGAATTAAGGCTATGGAGCAGAGCAGCCAAGGGAAGACCATAAAAAGGCACAGAAACACAGAGAAAGGGGACCCAAGGCCTGACATTGAGCAGTTAATAAGGCATATCAGATAATTAATTGAAGGGATTCAGGCAGCAAGAGCTCCTTGAGAGCTCCTGAGGGATTTGGCTGGTTAGAGAGAGTATAGCAATAAGTGATCCCATTGTGTACCCTGCTGCATGGAACTGGTTAGGGAAGGGAGGGGTGGGGTGTGGGAAACCAGTGTAATCCTTCTATTACCCTGAGCAGTCAGGAGGCTCAGAAATCCTGGCATGATGTTCAGAACACCTGTGGATTTGACTATGAACCATGGAACAAGTTACCACCTTTGTCTGAGAATCAGAAAGTTACTAAGGTTTAAGTAGTGTTAGTATAGAGAGAGTAAATGTAGATTTTAGGTTTTTAGATAAAGAGGTTTTAGGGGACAAGATGGAGGAAATTGGGTGTGTCTGAACCTCTTTCCTCTTCTTCTTGCTCTCCATTTCTGTTGTAGAGTTGGCATTTTAGGATTGGTTAAAGTAGAAGCTAACTGTCTAACATAGATGATAGTTATTGGGGAATAACTGTAAACATTATAGATGTAATTTTAGGTATAAAAGATAGCACTGCCCAGAGAGGGGAGAGAGATGCCCATGGCTGCAGTGCAGGGCAAACCTCTATTGGGCAGACAAGAAATGTTTTGGATAACAGCAAATAAACAACCTTGGGACTGGACCACTTAAGCTCTGTGTTTTATTCCACGAACGTGGACTGAGAAAATAAGACCTCTCACACATCTCGGGGCAGCAAAGCACAAAAGGTACCCCGACAGTGGGGTGCTTCAGTTTGTACTGCTCCAGGGGACAGTGTGGGAGCACAGCAGCCTCCTGGGACCTGAAAGAAAGGCACCCTATGCCCTTCCCAGTCAAGGCTGACACTGGCCAGATCTACAGGGAGGAGACCTCTTCTGGAAGGCAGTCAACCCCTCTAGTGATAAGAGATGAACCAGGGTTCCACACAGGTTGTTAGGAGACCAAGGTAAAAATGGCTTATAAGGAGCTATGAAAACACAAGAAAAACACATTTGAGAATCCAGGGGTGAAGAGGAAACAGGGAAGAACTGAATGGACAGTGGGAGAGTGAGAGCAATGAGTGGGATGGATTAAACAGAAGGCAGCACTGAGAAGCCACACAAATTTCTGGCAGGTGACAGCACTTCACCACAGGCAGACCTGAGTCGGCAGAAAGACATGGAATCCTGAGCAGAACCACCTAGTGTGACACTAATACATTGACACAGATCAGCAAGTTCCCAAAATGCAGTTACAGTACCATGCAGAACACAGGGGAATGAAAGAAAAGTAGGAGTGATAAAAAAGAAAAGTTCCTCCCCAAAACAGCTTGTGCATTTCTCCCCTGGCCGCATCCCTGCCAAGTTTCAGTAAGTGCTGAGGGTTTCAAGCAGAATAGATCATGTCCCAAAGTTACCTGAGCTGAGGGAGCTCAAATTCAGTGAGAACTGGGAAGGCAAAGTCGTGTGCTCACTCTAGTGTGATGATAGGGTACCAAAATCCCTCAGGTGTAAGGGAAAGAATTAGAGAAGGAAGAACATGATACAGAGAATATTTAAAGAGACAAGAAGCCCCAACCTGCCCCTTTACATGTAGCATTAACAGAGGATTTTCCTCAGAAGAGCAAAGATGTTTTATTTATTTCTCCCAATTAACAGATTACCAAATCAAAGCCAAAGAGGGCACATTCAGATACAGTTACCTCAGAGCTTTGTTTTATGCCATTACTTGGGAACACCTGCACCTTTGTCTCCTTTCCCTTTTGGATCTGAGTCCCAAGTCTGAAGGCTGGAGATCAGAACCAGATACTGCAGTTGCTTGCCACAGCACCACATCTGACTTCAAACCTGGGCCAGACCGAAGTCCTGATCAGACCCAGTGGCCTGTTTTCAGAGGTGGGGCTGTGAAGTTTATCTTCTTAGAGGGAGCATATGGAATTTGCACGCACAAGTTGTGGCCACGTAATACCTCTCCACAGAAACAATTCTTCATGCTTCATTTCCAGTTCTAAAGATCACACAGATCTCCACAGCCTTGAATTCAGTTTGGCTACTCTCTGCCCAGTGAGGTGAATGCACTTGATCTCCCTCTCTTGAAGGAGGAATGGGGGGAGTGGAAAGAAAGGCAATAAAATGGAAAACAACCACAGTAACCAAGCAAGTATGGGACTGTCACGTAAGGTCACTCAGACTCCTGCTGTAACCTTAGGGTCACTCTTATTGGAACTTAAATTGTTTCCCTCCACATCCTCTCATGCGTGTAAGTGGAATGCAGTAAAAAACATTCTCATTGAGAGGTTCTGGGGAGAGCTGTACTGATTAGGCTGTTCCAGCAGGTGGTACTGGAATAGCAGCACAAACCAGCCCAGCCCTGCAGAGCTCTCTCACCCCCTCCTATCCTCAAGGGTGGATTTATCAGGAAGACTGCAAGTGGCCTGTGCTGCCCCATACCCTGTGGCCAAGGTGGCCCTGCAGGCCATTTGCAGCCTCCCAGCCCAACTTGTGATGGCCAGCAGCAAGGTGAGGGGACACCACTTGCCTCCAGAGCAGCCATTCCATGTGTCCAGTCAGGATGAGACAAAGCAAAAGCCATCTGGAAACAGCCATAGAAAGCTGAACTAAATCCAGGAGTACAGTCAGCTCAACCAAACACTCCTTGGCACCTCATCAATGCAACCTGATGGGAAAGTTTTAGTGACAGGCAGGGAGGCCCCAAGCCTTGGGGTTCAACCACAGGCAGGAACTTCCTCATGACACAGATGTCAACACTGTCAGATGGGGAAAGATAAGGTTTTTTTTTGAAGAGCACACTCTCCAGGTACCTGTGTCACCCACTTTTACCGTGCCAGGACACTGAAGTCAGCAGAGGGAAGCAAAGGGTGGGCAAATGGCACTCCAGGGTGCCTGCCTCCAGCACAGAGCTGGCACTGACCCAGAGTGCAAAGGGCCCCTGCTGCTGACTTCCCTGCTGGCTGGGACTGACTAAGAGGGCAAAGTGCTCCTTGATGACTCATGCTGGCCTGCAGCACCATGGCCCACGTCTTAGACTCTGCCTCCAGATCACAGTTATTTGCATATTTAGCATTTTAAGATTGGAAAGGACAGGCTCAGCATACCGTCCTGATCTTCACAGAGCCTCTGCCCTTTCCGAGGTGAAGGATGATTGTCAGATCTCATTGCTCCTCTTCACTGACCAACCCCCCCATCAGACAACTCACCACACTGCTGCCCCAGCCTGGGACTCACCTCAGCACAGTTGAGCACTAAAGTTGTGCTAGGAAATACTTCAGACTGGAGGTATCTTGTTCAAACCTTGCTCAAATCAGAACTACTTATGGAGCTTGACCAGGCTACCCAGGGCAGGTTATCTGCTTACAGTAACCCTGTTTCTGTATGGGATGTATCCCTGACAGGCTTTTCTACCCAATAAAGAGTGATTTCCAAACACACTTTATGCATGTACCCATGGCATTGACTTCAGCTTTAGGTAGTGGTGACAGCAGCCCCTAACTCTGGACCAGACATACAGCTGTATCTATAGACACTTAGCATATAAGGAAATTGCTGTCCTACCCCCTACCTCTCACTGGAATCCAGCTCCTTGTCCCTGCCAGCTAACCAAAAAGATGGTTTGTGTAGCACTACCAACAGCATCTCACACATCTTTGAACAGTTTGCTTAACACCACAAACATGGACTCATGTGCTTAGCCACCACTTTAGAAAAGACTAGGAAGAGTTCCATTCCTCTGGGCCAAACTTTAAAGACAAAAGACATCCATACCTGTATGCACACCAACCACAAGAGGGGATTTGTGCCTGCCCTGGTACAGCTCTGTTCCAAGCCCTACTATACTGTGTTTGTGCATGAGGGTACTGAAGCACAGAGGACAGTAGAACAGCAGGACATGGCTACATTTGGAAGCACCAGTTCCACCATTGCTAAACTATCAAACTACAAATTACCGGCTACGATTTCTTTTCAGAGAGCACCCCACCAGTGCTAGCCAGGTCTCAGGTGATGTCTGCTTGCATCCCACCCACCACCCCCTCGGCTGCTGGGCACCCAGCCCAGTCCCTGGAGACAGTGGCTGAGCCCAGGGATTGCGGGAAAGGCCGCAACAAAGGAATTCGGCAGCAGATGGCAGCA
This sequence comes from Toxostoma redivivum, assembly GCA_013397375.1. Classification (NCBI taxonomy): domain Eukaryota; kingdom Metazoa; phylum Chordata; class Aves; order Passeriformes; family Mimidae; genus Toxostoma; species Toxostoma redivivum. The sequence continues at coordinate 7,805 of VXBI01014263.1, forward strand.
CATGGTCACCGGTGAGACTGAACTCAACGCCTGGTCGTGGATGTCACCAGCCAACCAGCCATGCTGGAAGACCAGGCTTGAGAAGGCCGGGAGCAGCCACACCTCTGTACATGCCTAACACACAAGGCTCAACACAAAGGCTGTAAGTTACAGACAGCTCCTTCCTTTAGGGAATGTCTCTTCAGACTGCTTCAAGGCTTGAAAAGTCAGTGGACCAAGCAGCTTTTCCTCAACACACAGGAGGTGCCATCCTACAACGCCTGGGAAAGAAAAGGGAGAGCAGGTCATTCACCGCAAGTTATCTGCCTAGCCTGCCCCAAACACAAGTGATGCAAGAAGTCCATTGCAGGATCCCACCAGTGACTGGAAAACATAGCTCTGGTAAGGAGCCACTACATGGCCCAGCTGTTGCTGGCTGATCTTCCTATGCTCAGCTTCAAGGAATGTCCATCAGAGCACCAGCTCTGGATGGGGACATACAGCTATAGGTAATGGCAGGTGGCAAAATTAAGCTGTCATCCTGCAATGTGCTTTCCCTGTTAGCATGGACAGATCTGTCATCTTGGAAGAAAGAGACCAGTAAGTCTCCAGAGAGAGTCTATTGTTCACATAATGCAATGAGCACTCATCAGGCTGCCTAGACCTGGAGGCATTACAGCATGTAATTAATCACTTGGACCACAGTACTCTGCTTATATACATTAACAGCCCTGTTGCTCTTCCTCCTAGAATCTTGTAGGTTTATGCTGATCTAGCAGGGTAAGTTCAGATTCGGATCTTTTCACCTAATTATCAAAGCTCAGGAAGACTTTGGGGGTTTTGGTTTCCTGTTTGGTTTGGTTTTGTTTTTTATTTCCTCCAATGTACAGTCCTTCTCCATTTCTTCAGGAGTCCAAACACAGCATCAAGGCTTTGTGAAATCTGACAGGTTTGTGTCTGCAATCCATATTGTGTGGCTGTGGTAAGAACAATTGCTGCGTGGCTCTCAGACACAAAGTCACGGAACACAGAATATAATTAATGGGAGAAGGGGCAGGGAAATACGTCCCACCTCAACTACAGCTCATCTCAACTTCAGCTCCCACAGAAGAATTGACAACCAAAAAACAGACAAAATGGGATCTTCCCTTTGACACTTGTTTCCTGATTCTTTCTATGTGCTACAGTCTGTCCCCCAACTGGAAGAAAGGGAAAACTTGCATAGGACTCACCAAGGTGTGCATTCTAGCAGGTCTTGCTGTGAGGAAAGGCATGGGGCCTGCGAAGATCTCCACACAGGACTAAACTCTCCTTCATGTACTGTTTCCCAGTCTTCTTTGCTTCTTTATGCACAAACAGGAGTATATCCCAGCACTTCCCTTAGGTGAACTTCATCTGAAAATTCTCCTGCTCTGGAGAAAGACCCTTTTAGGCTTTTCAACTCTTTCTGCTGCAAGTACCTACTGAAAAGTCTGAGAAGCTCCACCACAGCTTATAGATAAAATGCTTCATCTTCTCCCTGCCAGGACCTATACAACATATTCATCCTATTTACCAAAACAGGGTAAAAGCTTTGGTCCTAGAGCTGAAAAAATGCCTTTTTTTCACCAGCCACTACAGATGCTAGAATGTTTGACAATTCAAATAGCTGACTTAAAAGGTTAAGACTTCTTAACATTACCCAGGCCACAAGACTTGTATTCTACTTTCAACACAGCTATATACAGTTTTGCTGTCTGGCAGAGGAACATGGAGTAAGCATGCTGTGCAAGATGGCTGCAAGCAGGCTTGATAGAACAATGTCAGGGCCCTGTACATATTCTTCACCTCGTGGGGGATTGGTTGGACTGAGGTCCGGCTTAAGTCATAGAGGTGTTTGGCTTTGAGAAACCTCAGCAACACTGGCCTTATCATAGCTAAGTGTCTGACACTTGGTCCCTGCCTGAGCTAGTGCAGCCATACCTGGCCATGTCCCTGTCCGGCCACGTACTCTATGTAAATCCTCATCCTGACCTGCTCTGATCTTTGTGCTTAGGTACTTCAGGACTGCTCCTCTGCTGGTGAGACCTCTGCCCCTGCCTGCCCTGCTGTGACTCATCTTCCTGCTTCCTCTCTTCCCAGGCAGCCTGTCCTTGCTGCCCCTAACAAAGGGACCACTCAGGTCACCTTGCCCATCTCTCTAGTAGGCAGAGACTGTTTACCACCTGCCAGCATGGTAAGAATAATTTCTGAAAATATTTGCAGGTTCTAGAAGCCTTTAATGTCTGAGATGCTAAATATCAGGGCAGCCAAGTCTTCTCACTTGCTCATTTTTATCCACACTCTTACCAAGCCCCACAGGAACCTACACTCAAGCCTGTTTCCATGTTGTTGATTCCTGTTTGGTATTGTGTGAGTTTTTTATCCCATTTGGAATAGCCATGTTGTTTTTGTGTCCTTCTTCCACACTCCTACCTCTTTGCCCAGAAAGAGCCTGAATCCATCACTCCTGAAGTTGCTCTTGTCCAGTCTGCGGGCCTCAACAGATATATGCAGAAGATAAGTAGGCTGTGAGGATCTTGCTGGAGACATGAAGACTTTCAACCTGGAGGCTTCCAAAGCAAAACCAATTTGACAACTTAGAAGACTCATGACATTCTTTTCCTCAGTATTACTTGTTTAATTACCATTTGCACCAGTACATCTTATGCTTTATATACATATATCTTTAATTTTTGCTTCTTCAGCTTTTCAAATACATAATATATTATCTCCAGAATACTAAGACAATACAGAAGAGGCTCCTAGTTAGTTGTTAATTGGTGCCATGAACTTCCTTGGTTGGGGAATTGATACATAGTTGAAATGACAGGACCTTACAAGGATGTGAGCAAAAAAAAAGACAAAGAAAACAAAATGCCAACCCAGTAGAGACTGTGATGTTGCTTGCAGACTACAGCCATCCACAAGTTCAGGAGGCAGGGAGTTGAAGTACAGTGAGACTACAGGAGTGACTATGAAGGCAGGGGAGGGCTGACAGGGGGAAACACCAAAAGAGCCAGGGAATCAGGGTTAAATGACTACTTAAAATACATCCAAAAGCAGTCTGGTCCCCACTTCCACAAGTGGAACTGCAGCAGCTTTAGAGGTATTTCAAGAATGTTGCTCCCCAGAGGGATGGTCTAAGTGAAACTGTCTCCAAAATGCCCTCACTATAGCCAGACAAAAATGACAAAAGACCTTTGCCAATACAAGGTGCATATGTCTAACTACTCTTTTAAAAGCCTCACTAGAAAATATTTGACCCAAGGAAAACATTCCCTCATGAAAGTGTGCTAGAGACACAAAACTGTTGCTGTGTTGAGTGTTCAAAATAGGAAGAATCCTTCTAGCAAAGCACCAAAGCCCTAGTGTTCCAGTAACTGGGTACAGCTGTCCAAGAATCACTGAGACCACCTTCCCAGCTAGTGTTTTGGCTTCCATGCCAGCATGAAGGGTAGCAATTCAGCATTGTGAGGTTTCCAGCCTGCCCTGTGAGTTCACCCAGAGTAACCAATCAAGACTTACACCCCAGATCACATCCACAGCTACTAAAGATGAAGTAGTGTCCACACTGAAGGGCCTCAGGAAACTCTTCCAAAGAAAAAAAGTAGAAAGTCGTGGCTTTTTACCTCTTTCTAACTCCCTTAACCACACAGAAAATAGAGGGGGCTTGGACACATTAAAAAAAAATTAAGTTCCAATAACCAGCTCACATCCCTGAAAGCTGGACTCAGAAGTCATAAGGAACACAGGTGGGAGAATTTTGCTCCCACAGATCTCAGGATTGAGTCTACTACACATTTCTTGCTCAAATGAGTGAGTTGAAAAGGGGAAGGAGACTGTCCCTTCATCAGAGAATAATCTATCGTCCCACCGTAATTCTTACTGTAGATATGTAATACTTGTAACACAGTGCCAAGTCATAACACAAGGCCAGGGCTCAGGATAGTGATGCAGGAACATGAAATGCTGAGTGGTGGGAATCACCTGGTTGTCATCTAGTGCAAGTAACTACTAAATTGTAAAAATGGGCTTTTTTTTTCTTAAAGCTATTTCCAGTTAAAACAGCTCAGTGACAGTGAGGCCTTTGCCTGGGGAGAAAGGAGTTAAAATGAGAGAAGTTCCTCTAGTGAACCTGCAAGCCAAATCAGGAGCCTCGAGATGGGGTGCCCACCTGAAACTACAGCACTAGGGCAGCAGGTCTACTCAAGGACTTGCATGACTCCTCCCACAGGAGCATGAGGACATGCAGCACTACCAAGAATTGCACCAAAAACAGAAGAGTAGTGTGTGCATGGGGAGGGTCACTCCTCACCACAGATGTCATTAATCCAAGAGGGTTCTGTGTTGAGACAAGACCTATCTCCTTAGAAGTTCCATTTAGCAGGTGTAGCCAAATGCAGCTGTCATCAGCACCACAAGCTGTAGGGGCTGTAGTCACTACTGAAAGCAGCCACAAAAAGCAACAGCCTAGCCAGAGAAAATCTGAAGGACAAGGAACGCAGAGGCACCTACCCAGCCTCCTCCTGTACCCACTCTCTTCAAGATTCTTGCTTTCCCTGTAAGGAAAGACAGGGAAAAAGAGCTAGGATGTACCATGTAATGGCCAAGTGCATGGAAGAGATAAGGCTACCTCTTTCCTCCTTGCCCATCTTGGGAGGAGTCAATATGCTCTCTTTAGGTTCAGGGGGATCAAAAATAGTAAGTTTAAGTGAAGGTCTGATCTAAAAATGAAGGATTGTCCCAATGTGATTGAAGACTAGAGAGGTTTGTGCCCCCTCTGATCCCATTTGGTGCCTCTAGGTCATTAGTTTGTCCCATTCCACTGCTTTGATCATTCAGAACTGGACCCAGTTGGACTGCTGAGGAGCCTGATTGGGAACAGCACTGAAATAAAAAAAGGAAAATCAAATTAGCAGATCCAGTAAGACTTCTTAACTTCTGGTTCTTCCCACACCCATCAGGACACTACCCTTCTGTGTTCCATTCATCACAGTTTACCTGGATGCAGTGCTGAAGTCTCCCCAGAGGTCTGTGGTAGCTGATACTGGTGCCTTGGATGCAGCTGCAGGAGCGTCTAAGTCTAAAAGAATATCTAAGGCAGAAAAGAGAAAAAAATACATTGGCTTATCCAGAAAACCCTACAGGCATTTTAACTGTCACCTTAAACAAACTCCTGGATGTGGGGGCAGAAAATCTTTGAAGGGACTCCAGCTCTCCCTGCAGAAGTCAGAATTTTTGACGGGTTTGTTATAACAGCATCTCCTTTTGCTGAATGTGCACACCTCCAGCTGACACTGCAAGGGTACACTGTCTTCAGGAACTATTCAGTCTCCACTCAGCACACCACCTAACACATTTGTGATTACCTCTCCCAGCAGACATATGGCTCAGACTCAACCCAAGCTCAGCAAACAGGCACCCAAACAGGCACCACCTTAACAGTACAAACCACACACTGGGGCCATACGAGCCAGAAGCTTATGGTTTCTTCTCACCCAAATCTGTGGACAGCACTGCTGAAGTCTCTGCCTTTACTAAGGGATCATCAACTCTCCAGACACCTCTGAATGGTCCCACTTTTAGCACAGCATCCAGAAGACTGCAGCAACCTCTTTAACTGTTACAGAACCACAGGATGATTTAAGTTGGAAGGGACCTCTAAAGATATCTCATCTAGTCCCACTGCCATGCCATGAGCAGGGACATCTTGCACTAAATCAAGTTATTCGAAGCCCCGTCCAATCTGGTCTTGAACGCTTCCAATGAAGGGGTATCCACTGCTTCTCTGGGCAATCTGTTCCGGGATTTCACCACCCTCATGGCAAAAATTTCTTCTTTATATCCATTCTAAATCTATGCTCTTTCAGTTTAAGCCTTTATCCTTTGCCCTGTCACAACAAGCCCTGGTAAAAGGTCTTTCTCCATCTTTCTTACAAGCTCTCTTTACACAGTGAACGGTCTCCCCAGAGCCTTGTCTTCTACAGGCTAAACAACCCCAACCCTTTTAGTCTTTCTTCACAGAAGAGGTGTTCCAGCCTTCTAACCATTTCCATGGCGCTCCTCTGGACCCAGTATAACAGATCCACATCTTTCTGGCAGTGGGGACACCAGAGCTGCCAAAGAGACCAAAACCCCTGGGACACACCATGTCTTAGAGGGCACTGCTGGCACTAGGCTGAACACAGGTTCGCTGAAGCAGTGTCTGACAGATTGTTGGCTCAGTACTAAGGTTTACCTGCACTGCTTGCATTACTGGATTTCTGCACGGGTGGTGGTGTGACATGGTTGGCAATGGCTGTGGAAGAAGGGGGAGGTATAGGAGGGACTGCAATTTTGCCTCCCGGTGGGGGTGGCAGCAGGCTTAGGCCCCCTGATCCAGACACACGGGGCTTGGCTGCTCCTCCTTTCTTTGATGTCATGTTCTGTATTAAAAAAAAAAAAAGAAGCGTAAAGAAGAGTCTCCATCAGCACAGCCGGAGAAAGAAGCAGGGTAAACTGGTCTGCTTACCCCAATGTTTAGTTTGATGGTCTGCCCTTCCTTAAACCCTAAGTCTAATTTGGGACGAGTGTCAGCTTCCTGGGACTCCTTGGAGATTTCAGTCTCCTGCTTCACCCACCTAAAAAGAAGACAGGAAGACATGAGACCTTGTGGCGAAAAGGAACAGTGTTTTAGAAAAATGTGTGGTTTCTCTCTACATCCCACCAAACTACCTTGCCTTGTCAAACCAGCTACCTCCCTGCTCTTGGTATCACCCAGCACAAATCTGGGACCACCACAAACCCATGAGGCTGTTTAACAATGCACTTGGAGCATCACAAGACCTAAGCTTAGGACTTACAGATCGGACCCTGCAGGGGCTCTCAGCTTGCATGACAGCTGGCAGCACACACAAGTGTCCCTTGCCAGAGCAGGGTTTCAGGGCCACCCCAAGGAAACCTGTGCTAAATGAACATGCACCACCACCCACCATGTTCTACAGGCCAGAGGAAAAAGAGCATTCCAGAAAAGCAAAACTCACTTGAAGTGATCCTGCAAAGAGACGTTGAAGTCAAAGGCATCACCCCGATCCGTGAAGCCAATGCCTATAAAAGCACTTCGTCCTAGCAAGGAGACAGGAGGAGTCACTGGAGGTGCCCTGCAACTGGGCCACAAAACCCTCTCCTTGACCTACCCCACTCTGTGCTACCTCTCTCTGACACACCTGCAGCTAGATGCCAGCAGATCACAGGAGTTCATTGTCCCTAGCCTTCAGGATGCACCCTTCTTCCCACAGGGCATGCTTGGAAAACAAATGTTCCTTCCCAGCCCAGCCCCTGGACTCTGTGCAATGCAGAAAACCCCCTCTGTTTACCTTGCCCTCAGACTCTTCCAGGCACACCACTTGGCCTTTTCAGCATTCCCAACACCATTTTCATCCACCTGGCACACTCCTAGCTCCACCTCTCACACTTGGCACACACATTGGCCCCCAACTCACCAGTGCCATCCTGAATTCGAATGACAAAGTAACGGCTGGAATCTGCCACAGTCTCCACTGCAATGCCAGGGTACTGATCTATAGGAGCCTGGGCAAAAAGCTCTCCTGCAGGCAAAGAATCAGGTGGTAAGGAGAGCAACCCCTTCCTGAAGCAAGGCCAGGGCTGCCATGCACAGCTCTGGGCAGGCTTAGAAACACAGGCTCACAGGCAGCAATCACAGTCGCAGCCTTGCCACGGCACAGCCTTTCCCTTACCTGAAACTTTATCCTCCAGTTTTATGTAAGCAGTTTTGCCTTTGGAGGTGACACGTAGCCTCCCTGTCCAGTCTGGATGGTCCAGTTTCCAGTCAGATGCCCTGAAAGGAAGAGCAGCTAATCACTGACCATAGTCAACCTCTCCAATTCTGCCCAGCCACCTCAGAAGAATTCTCTTCTCCCAAACCCTCAACCCCCATAGGTATCTCATTGCACTTCCCTCCCAAAATAAGACATGGGGTCTCAGCTCCTCTCCTGTTGCTGCCAATTGACACACAACTCTGACTGGCATCTCTGGGCAAAGGGAAAGAGACACAATCCAGAGAACATCAACTCCTCACCTTTATAAGCCTACAAAAGAAGGGAGACAGAAGCCCACAAACTCACTTGAACAGGAAATCCACAAAAGTGACTTTTGTGAGCATTGGGAAGACCCCAACAATTAATTAGTAACATGCTGAAAACACTACGTTATTCTACCCTATTGTTGTAAAATAACAGAGTACAGGCAGCTGACACCAGGCAAAACACACACACAGACATTTTGACTGACCCATCACACTCTTTGTCACAGACTCAACCCACAGCATCACAGAATATTCTGAGTTGGAAGGGACCCACAAGAATCACTGAATCCAACTCCTAGCCCTTGCACAGGACACCCCAAAAATGACACCATGTGCCTGAGAGCATTGTCCAAATGCTTCCTGAACTCAGACAGGCTTGGTGCTGTAAAATCTGCAGGATTTTATAACTGGAATCAGACATCCCTGGCCAGGCACAGCATCCGCCTACAGTCTGTCAGGTTTGGGGAGTACACAAACCTGCTTCTCCAGTAGGCCTGTGGGCACATTTTACAAAGTAACACTCTGCTGCTTTTGGCTGACCAAAGAAGGCATTTCTAACTGCTGGTCTTGCAGCCACTTCTTAAAAATCACCCCGAATTCCTCCTGCTTTCCTCCCAGCCACTGCGAGAACCACCAGGCCAAATCCAACGTACCGTTACAGCACATCAGCGTCACATCCCCGGGAACCAGCAAACCAGGAGCAGACGTCAGCTCTGCCTGCAAGAGCTGTGCCCTGACCTCCTGCCCCCGACTAACAGAGCAGCCTCTGCTCCTCCACAGCACGGAGAGGAGGCTCCTCTACCTTCAGGCGCTGACCGCTTGCCCACAAGAGGCAACTCCAGCCGGCGCCTCCTCCAAAGCTCGGCTGGAGGGGGCTCAGAAGACGGCCAGACCTGCTCGCGGCCATAGGGCACGGCTTTCCCACGGGGCGAGGCCGGGACGCGGCATGGCACAGCCCAGCCCCCGGCTGCCCTACAGGAGGGGGCTGAGGCAGGCCGGACCGCGCCGGGGCGATCACGGGCACCGCACGCTTCCTCACCTGTACCCGCGGTTGGAGGTGCGCGGCGGGATACGGTAGACGTTGACATCGGGCTTCACGCAGAGAACGGACTCGTACTCCAGCTCGGCCGCCGCCATTTCGGCCGCGAAGCCCGGCGAGGAGCGAGCGGCGGGAGTCTAACGACCAGCGGCGCTGCTCACCGCCATCTTTGATGAGGGCAGACACCGCCTGAGGGCGCCGGCGCGGCCGGTCCAGACGCGGGCCACGTCGGAGAAGCAGATAGAGCCATCTTGGATGCTGGCAGTTGGCAGCGGGGGCGGGAGGGCGCCATCTTGGAGCCGCCCCTGACACAGCAGCGGCGGCGGCTGGCGCCATCTTGGGGCCTGGCAGGTTCCGCGGCGGCGCTGGCGCGGCCATGTTTGTTTGGGGCGCCGTCCCGGTGCCGGGCAGCGGGGAGAATGCGGGTGGTTGTGCCGCCACACGATATCGACCTGCTCCCCTGGATCCTCCGGGGGCCGCTCTCCTGCCGCCCTGGGGCAGACCTGGCGGGTTAAGCGTCAGTGTTCTTTCTGTGGTGCGGGGATTAGGTGGCTCTTTGGTGAAAGAGCAAGCCACAAAGGAAATGAGGCGCGAGGCAGGTTTTGCTGCAAAGCTTAGTTTCAGGAGTGAGTCTTCTCCCATAATGTGGCCAGAGTTAAGGATGTAGATACTGATTTATTTATCAATAATGATAAGGCTGGCAGCCTTTAAACTACTCTTAATGGTGGCTTCTCAGTGGAGACTGGTGTTGAAGTTTAATGCTGTGCAGCATCCTGTGACTGAGTCTCAAAATGTACCAATGTTTACTCTGAAAAGTGGAAGAAAAGGCATAAGAAAAGTTTAAAAATTACATAGAGCCATGTCTGAGCATTCCATGTCAAGTACTGGAACAGGGATGGTGGAGTCACCATCCCTGGAGGTGTTGAGGGAAAAATAATTTAAAAAATCACTAAAACATCACTAAGTTTGAGGTTTTGGGTTGGAGGGGTGGTGGTGGTGTCTGGTTGGTTGGTTTTTTGTTTTTTGGTTCTTGAGTTTTTTGTTTGGTTATGTGTTTTTTGGTTTTTGTTGTTGTTTTGTTTTGTTTGCTGGTTTTCCCAGTAGGGAATAGCATTAGTTAATGCAGACAGAGCCATTCCCAGCCATGGCTGTCTGGTTATCATTCTCTTTATTTTTTCTTGTTCTATAACTTTTTAAGTTCAAGGGCCAGTACAGCATTCAGAATTCAAGAAGAAAGTTACATTTGCCTTTTGGATAGAGTTGCTTCTTGACCTAATTTTTCATTAGAACTTCCTGCAGTGACTGCTAAGTTTTTTCATTGAGCACTAATAACTTATCAGGAGTACACCCCTTCATGTGCATAAGTTACAGTTGCTTTTCTAAATTCAGTGATTCACAATTAACAGTATTAAATTTCACCTCCTTCTTTACAGTGCTGTCATTCAGCGTGCCACAGTCCTCCTACTGTCTCTCTAGAAGGAGAGCATCTCGGATGATGCCTTGGATGAGGCAGTGGCAAAGGGCCAACTATTATAAGGCATGTGAGGAAAGACTCACAAGTAGCACCAGAACACCAGGAATACATCTCCCATTTAATTCCATTGAGACCTAACCAGCAGAGTACATAACATTCTTTTGCTTGGTTCAAACAAGCATCTTTGGACCAAAAAAATACCAAGCATTGCCAATAACCACTGAAGTTTAATTTTTTTATTTATTTTTTAAACTTGTTTGTTTGTTTGTTTTTAAGGATTCAGCAGAGGTTGAAATCTTGAAATAGAACATATTTAACTTGGAGGATAGAAGTGATTAAGGACCATCCTGCGAAGTAGGGCTTGACTGGCAGGTCCCATGGTGGTGACCAGGCTATGTGTCCCTCAGCCAAGAGGAGATCATAAGGAATAAGGTTAAGTGCTTCTATCAGCACTGCCTGTCTGGGCCCAAGGAGTCCCCCTGGTAGGATGGCAGCAGAGAATAAGATGAAGCTATAGGAATTTTCCTGGCAGACTGCTGACAGCCTATGTGTCTTTGCGGCTACAGCTCAGCCCTAGCCTGTTCTTCTTTTTCTGGTTTTCTGTTGGAGGCAGCATCTGTGTCTTTCACAGACACACTCAGGAGCAGAAATCTGCTCTGTCACGGTTCATTTTCCAGACCAAAACCAAAATAGTGGCTGATTCTTGTATGTCTGGGCTTTTGTCATTTCTGCTAGCAGTCTTGATTTCCCAAATTGTGAGGGCCGAGGGGGAAGTCCCTTGAACACTAGAAATGCCTTGCCCTGGAAGTCATTTTGTGCAAATAAGCATTTCAGTTAGCCACTTCTAACATTTTGTCAGTCAAGTTCCTTTTTAAAGAATAGACTTTTAATACCCTGAAAAGTAAAAGGCAGATTAAAATCCTTTGGTCAAGACCAGTCATGGTTTGCTGAGTTCAGTGTTCTGTATTTGATGAAGTAAACTGTCTCAAGCTGGGACACAAGCTGATCTGGATTGGTAAGAATCCTAGAAATGGGATTAGCTAGGTGAACGTGCTGGCCTGTTAAGATATAGAAGTGTCTACAAGACAATAACAGAGCAGATATTTCACAGCGACAGGGAAGGGCTTGGACTTAGGGATTACTTCCAGCAAAGTTCACATTGTGTCAACAGGCAAGATGTCATTCAGTTGTCTTACAGAATATAGCAAAGTATATGTCTGTGATTTCCATTCCCTTCCTATTAGTGCTTCCTATTAGTATTTTATTTTGAGCACTATTTTATTTTGTCAGTTTTGAGGAACTTCCTGTGGTTTGACTCTTTATTTTATGAGCATATGATATCTAAATCTTGAAATGATATTCAAATGAGTCATTTTATCAGGGTGAAAGAACATACTTGGCACACACATGCGCATGTAGGAAAAAAAATGCAGTTCCTAAAATGTCATGTGAGAGTTTTTTCAGTCACTCCAGAGACAGGATTGATGGTACTTGCTCCAGCACACTGAAACAACTGCTGCACTCAGGTAGGTATGATAAGCTGGAGAATTTTGCTTTCCTCATCTTCTTGCCATTTATTATTCTTCACTCCTGAAAACCTCTCTCCCTCCTCCAGTTCCCCCTTCCATTTTCAAACCACATTGCAACCCTTTTAACACTCTGGAAAACATAGTGTGGGCAGTATCTTCTAATTGATTTATCCCTCAGTTTACTTTTGAGTAGGACTTGCATTACTATTTTGCAGCATTCCTTATTTCCCTGTCTTCTTCATACCATTTTCTGTAGCTATATGGGGAGGCAGCAGGGTTCCACTCTTGCAGCACTGTTCACCAATTGTCCTTCTAAAAGTTGCTTCTACATGGATCAGCAAGACCACAGGAAATGGAAAAACTTGTGAGAATTTTAAATTAAGCCTCCGGTTTTAAGTTAAGCTTTCCAGTAACTTCTTTCATAGCTTTCCTTGCAGGTCACACTCACTTACAAGTCTCTTAGGAAATATTACCAAAAACTGATAAATCACAATGTTTGTTACAATTGTTTATCTCATTTTATTCTTAGTGAAGCAGTTCAAACACTTAGGCATTGCTCCACTTTCTGACTGCATGTTATGCAAGAATGAGATTGATGATTTGATTTTTTTTTAATAACATTTATATTTAGTCCTGCATACAACAGTCTCTGACTAGTATTTAAGCACTGCCATAACAGAGGTTAAAAGAGGGTCAGTTGTCTTATTAATGCGTTGTCAGTTGCTTCTGCAGGCTGTATTAAGCTCTTCCCTATTCAGTTTCCTTGCATTTTGGTAGCATTTTTTGGGACCTTTCAGTAACACAACTGCTTTCATCAATTCAGCAAGGGTTTAGTTAACAGGAGTTTTATAGACAATTCTATTAATGCTTAAGGCTGAAGATCAGGGGTTTTTTTTCTCAATTGTGTCTTGGTTTTGCTGGTTTTCTTTTCCTTTCTAAATTTACTAAGTCCAAGAATAATTGAGCAATTAACATTTTTCCTCTACTATGGTCATAATTTTAAAATGTCACTAAAGTATGCTGTAGGTCAGCTTCATTGTCTTGCAGTGAGGCACCTCATATCTAAAATGGCTCAAGAACATTACTCTATTTTCATTTTTATTTCTACAAGTATATACCTGTCTGTTCTTCTTAAACAGTAATTTCTTATCTTTCACAGAATCTTAAACCATTAATGTCTTGCCTTTCTCCTGGTCAAGATAAGCTTTCTGAGGAACCAGCAGACATCTCAGAACACATACAAAGGAAAAGGAAGTGGTCACTGGCACTTCCCTAAAATATCCCTTAGCCAACAGAGTTGATGTCCTGTCTGTTCTATTTGTAATGTTCAGAAAGTGAAGCAGGGTTATTTCAGAAAGACAGGCATTGCTTTCTTAACTTAAATGTACTTCACCAGTTACGCCAGAAAAATTCACCCATTTTAAAGGAAACAGGAACTAAAAATGCTGATTTGCCTTTCTGAAGCAGGAAGTCAATCAGGAAACACACCTGGGGACAGCATGGCCACGTGAATAGAGAGCTCCACTTTGGAGACTAAGAAAAACAAGATGGAAATCAAAGGGATGATAGAGATAGGAGTATATAACTTATAGAACCCCCTGTTTGAATAGCAGGCTTATGTAACAGCCACCACGAGAATGATGAAGGTATACAACAGGCACACTAGTAACAAACTTGTGTAGGCCAATGCCTTTGTACCCTGACAGCTCTGTACTGTCACCTGACTCGGGGATGTTTCAGTAAAGCTTAAGAGAACAATCTGGGGAGGAGGATCACAGAATCACTAGGTTGGAAGAGACCTTCAAGATAATGGAGTCCAACCCATACCCTAACACTTCAACTAAACCATGGCACTGAGTGCCACATCCAGTTTTTTTTTAAACACGTCCAGGGATGGTGACTCCACCACCTCCCCAGGCAGATCATTCCAGTACTTTATCACTCTTTCCATAAAAAACCTTTTCCTAATATCCAACCTATTTCCCTTGGCACAGCTTGAGACTCTCGTGTGTCCTCTTGTTCTGTCAGTTGCTGCCTGGAGAAAGAGACCAACCCCCACCTGACTACAACCACCTTTCAAGAAGTTGTAGAGAATGATAATGTCACCTCTGAGTCTCCTTTTCTCCAGGCAAAACAATACCAGCTCCCTCAGCCATTCCTCACAGGGCTTGTGTTCCAAGCCCCTCACCAGCCTTGTTGCCTCCTCTGGTGCATTCAAGCGTCTCGATGTCCTTCCTAAACCGAGGGGCCCAGAACTGGACACAGCACTTAAGGTGTGGCCTCAGTGCAAGTGTCCCTGCTCCTGCTGGACAATATTCCTGATACAGGTCAGGATGCCGTTGGCTTTCTTGGCCACTGGGCACACTGCTGGCTCGTGTTCAGCTGGCTATCAAGCAGTACCCCCAGGTCCCTTTCTGCCTGGGCACTGTCCAGCACACTGTCCCCAGTCTATAATCTGCAGGGGGTTATTGTGGCCAAAACGCAGGACTTGGCACTTAGACTTATTAAGCTTCATCCCATTGGACTCTGACCATCCATCCAACCGTTCCAGGTCTCTCTACAGAGCCCTCCTACCTTCCAGCAGATCGACACACACTCCCAGCTTAGTGTCGTCTGCAAATNTCACAAGCTCGCCTGCCAACTCTCTCATCACCCTGGGATGGATCCTACCTGGTCCCACAGATTTATGACTATTCAGGTGGCTCAGCAGTCCTCTGACTGCCTCCTCCTGGATAACAGGGGGACCATTCTGCTCCCTGACACCATCAACCAACTAAGGAGGACAGTTGTCCTGAGGACAAGCTGTCTTCCCACTAAAGACTGAGGCAAAGAAGGCACTAAGCACTTCTGACTTCTCCTCTTCTGCACTTACTAAGTTCCCTCCCTCATCCAGTAAAGAACAAAGGTTGATCTTACCCTTCCTTTTGCTATTAATGTATTTGTGAAAACATTTTTATTATCCTTTACAAAAGTTGCCAAATTAAGTTTGAACTGAGCATTGGCCTCCCTAATTGTTTTCCTATGTAACCCCTAAAGCAACCCCCTTAAATACTTCCTGAGAGACCTGACCCTCCTTCCAAAGATGATACATCCTCTTTTTATTCCTAATTTCCTTCAAAACCTCATTGCCCATCCAGGCTGGACGTTTGCCTCATCAATTTGTCTTTTGGCACACAGGGACAGTCTGTTCATGTGCCCTCAAGACTTCTGTTTTGAAACATGCCCACCTTTCCTGGACTCCTTTGTTTTTAAGGGCTGCTTCCCAAGGAACTCTCTAAATAAGTCTCCTAAATAGGCCAAAGTCTGCCCTCTGGAAGTCCGATTAAAAGTCTTACTGATGTTCCTCCTGGTTTCACCAAATATCGAGAATTCTATAATTTCATGATCACTATGCCCCAAGCAGCCTCCAACCACTACATCTCCCACCAGCCCATCTCTATTTGCAAACAACACGTCTAACATAGTCCCTCCTCTGGTGGGCTCTCTCACCAGCTGTGACAAAAAGTTGTCCATGTTTTCTAAGAACTTCCTGGACTGTCTCTTTTCTGCAGTATTAAGTTCCCAGCAGATGTCTGGTAGGTTAAAATCACCTACAAGAACAAGGGCTGGTGATCCTGAAACATTCTGCAGCTACTTATAGAACAAGTTGTCCATCTTTTCTTCCTGGTTGGGTGGACAATAACAGACTCCCAGTAGGATGTCAACCTTGTGGGCCTTGCCCTTAATTTTTACGCACAGGCATTCAACTCCATAGTTATTAGTTTCAATACTATGGCGTCAAAAGCCTCCCTAATATAAAGGGCTATGCCTCCATCTCTTCTCCCTTTCCTGTCTCTTCTGAAGAGCTTGTAGCTATCCAGTGCAGTGCTCCTGGTATGTGAGTTGTCCCACCATGTTTCCCTGATGGTGACTACATCACAGCTTTGCTGCTGTACCATGGCCTCTAGCTCTTCTTATTTGTTACCCATGCTGCATGCATTGGCATATATGCATCTCAGCTGGGCTACTGATTTCACCTCTAACTCAGGCTTACCACCCTTGGGCCTGCTTCCAGACAGCTCAGCTGCGCACCCCCTTCCCATTTCAACCCTAGTTTAAAGGCCTCCCAATGAGTTCTGCCAGTTCATGAGCTAAAATCCTTCTGCCCTTAACAGAGGGATGGAGCCCACCCAGTTCCAGCAGGCCAGCTGCTTAAAAAGTTGCCCCATGTTCAAAGAATAAGAAATTCTACTGATGACACCAATCCTTGAGCCACTTGATAATACAGGCTCTCCTTTTCCTTTCACTGTTTTTCTGTGCCGTCAAAGGGACCTAGCAGAACACTACCTGTGCTCCTGCTCTATCAGCCACTTGACCCAGTGCCCTAAAGTCCCTTTTAGTTGCCCTGATGCTCCTCTTTTCAATCTCATCACTGCCAGCCTGCAGTAACAGCAGTAGGTAATAATCAGTGGACCGAATCAGCCCAGCAAGTCTCTCATAATATCCCATATCTGGGCCCCAGGGAGGCAACAGACCTCCCTGTGAGATGGGTCTGGTCATCATATGGGGCCCTCTGTTCCCCTCAGAAGGGAGTCACCCACCATGACTACCCTTCTTTTCTTTTTGATGTTAGGGGTGGTGATCCATCTGACAGATGAATCCTAATTGTGAGGCTCACTGGGCAGATCATTTTCTTCTACACCATCTGGCTGACTCTCTAGATCCAGGGCCTCATACCTATTCTGAAGTGGCACCTGGGTAGGTGATGGGGGTTGGGAGGAATTTTTATTGTTACCTCCCATTTCCACTACCCTTCATCCCCCAGGTGTCCTCCTATTGCCTGACAGTGAGAGGCATGGGAGTCCTCTGATGCCTGGTGGGCCTCCCTCAAGGATGGACAGGCGGAACTCCACCCCTCTATTTCTCTTTCACTTTCCCTAATACTCCTTAGCTTTTCTACTTCCTCCCTAAGCTTGGCCAGCAATGAAAGAAGATTGTTCACCTGTTCACACTGCAGGCAGGCTTCTGCAACGCCCCCTGGTACCACTGATAAGCTCAAACACTCCACACAGGAAGGGGTCTGGACAGATGCATCCTTTTCGGAGGGTTCTATTTGGCTACATACACTTTTACTAACTGCAGATTTTGATCCTGTAAAAACCATCACTAACAAAAAAAAAAAAAACAAACAAAAACCAAAAACCCAGAACTAACCAACCACAAAAAAACACAACAAACAACAAACGAAAAACCCCACTCACTAGCAGGAGGAAACCTGCAACCCTGCCTGTTTGCCCTGCTTGCATAAAGTGCTGCGCAAGCTGCCTTCCCATGCCTCTGTTTGCCCGCTCCTGTTCACCGTGCTCCCTAGAGCCCTCTTTTAATCACCNTTCCTCCCTAAGCGTGGCCAGCAATGAAAGAAGATTGTTCACCTGTTCACACTGCAGGCAGGCTTCTGCAACGCCCCCTGGTACCACTGATAAGCTCAAACACTCCACACAGGAAGGGGTCTGGACAGATGCATCCTTTTCGGAGGGTTCTATTTGGCTACATACACTTTTACTAACTGCAGATTTTGATCCTGTAAAAACCATCACTAACAAAAAAAAAAAAAACAAACAAAAACCAAAAACCCAGAACTAACCAACCACAAAAAAACACAACAAACAACAAACGAAAAACCCCACTCACTAGCAGGAGGAAACCTGCAACCCTGCCTGTTTGCCCTGCTTGCATAAAGTGCTGCGCAAGCTGCCTTCCCATGCCTCTGTTTGCCCGCTCCTGTTCACCGTGCTCCCTAGAGCCCTCTTTTAATCACCCCGTTGCTTGCCAGAGGAAAGCCCCGCCCTGTGCATGGCTAATGAGAACCAAGGATGTGAATTGCTACTAATTTGCTTTTTGTTTTGTAGCTGCAGAATGCCTCAAGTCCTGGGCAATAGCAGTTCACAGCAAGAGACTGCTGTATATTACGCATCAGAATCAATTGTCTCCATTGCTATCTTCACCATCGTTTTCATCATAGGTATCCCAGGCAATGGGTTGGTGATCTGGGTAGCTGGTCTGAAAATGAAAAGGTCTGTGAACACTGTCTGGTTCCTAAACCTTGCTGTGGCTGACATAATGTGCTGCTTGTCCTTGCCCTTTTCCATTGTTCACCTAGCCCTCCATGAACACTGGCCCTATGACTGGTTCCTCTGCAAAATTATTCCAACAGTCATAATCTTCACCATGTTTGCTAGTGTCTTCCTACTTGTGGCTGTCAGCATTGATCGGTGTCTCCTGGTGATGAAACCTGTCTGGTGTCAAAACCACCGAACAGTGAAATTTGTATCACTGATGTGCAGTGGCATTTGGATTCTGGCCTTCATTTTCTGCTGCCCTGTCTTCTACTACCGTGAGACAAGCACTTACGATGGCAAAACGGAGTGCGTGTACAATTTTGGAGTTGATGATTACACAAATGGTCCTGTAAATGCATCTGTAAATGTGTCTGTAAATGAGTTATGGGAGGAATACGCAATCTACAATGGTAGTGACTTTTGGGGAGATACCAATGAAGGTAATGACTCCATAGCCCTTGCGTTAGTGGTAATAAACATCACTAGGGCTGTCTTTGGCTTTGTGCTGCCCTTTGGCATAATGGCAGTTTGCTACGCCCTCATTGTTTTCAGAACACATGCAAATCAGTTTCACAAGCCACACAACAGGACACTTCGAACAATTGTGTTAGTGGTAGCTGCATTCTTCATCTGCTGGGCTCCATACCACATAGTTGGGATTCTCCACATTGTGCCTAGTCTTGGAACAAGATGGAAGGAGTCACTGATCCTGTGGGATCACCTCTCTATAGCACTTGCATATGCCAACAGCTGCATCAACCCCCCACTTTATGTTTTTGTGGGACAGAACTTCAGGGCAAAGGTACGGCCATCAGTGCAAAGGATCTTGGAAGGTGCCTTTAGTGAGGAACTCACATCTTCAACCCTTCACAGAAGCCAGACTTCAGCAGAGAAGAACCTTAGCAGCACCTTGTAATGCAGGACTTCCTATCACCACTGTAGAAAGAGCAAGCTATAGCACTGCACATCAATTACTCTCCACTTAGCAGGTGGTTTTGCTCCAATATATATGATTAAGCTGCAGCTTCAACCCAGGGCACTGCAATCATTCAGCTCACAACAAATAACTATGTCCTACACTAGAGAGAGAGGAAGTTGGAAGCACCAAGAGTAATAATCTAAGAGATGACTGGTGAAGCAGAAGACACAGTATTTTAACTTACATAGACTATTTTAAGAAAGCATGGCTGGCTAAATTTGTGGTGGGAATCATGTAGTTGAACCTCTCAACTGAGATAAGAATGTAACTTTATTTGTACATGTCTGTGTTCTACATCTCCTGTCTCTGATAAAGTGCAGATAAAACTGATTTGGATATTGCTTCTTGGAAGGCCATCACATCTTTCCTCTGACTCTACTAAGGCTCTGAGGTGTGTGTAGGAATATCTGAAGATCTCCCTAGAGGGTACTGCTACATTTCCTTACAGCCATGCACTAGAATAGCACTTGCCCCAGTTAGCTGCACTGAACTGACTTTTGTGCCCTGGTAGACACCCAATCTATTTATTTGTCTTGGCAGATACATCACTGTATGGCAGTAATTCATCAATGTGCGTGCTGTACCTATGTTCATTAACGTGCACACTCGCTGTCTCCCCAACACTCCCTCCACCACCAGAGTCACAAATTTTCCTTTTAGGAGGCCATTTGACATTATCTAAATGTACCTACTGCATTTTGAGGTGGCACATGAGCAGAATTTGAGAGTGGGTGACTACTGGACTATCAGCCATTTAGCAAAACCCTGGAACTGAGAAGTGATAACCTCCAATCTGACCCCAAGAAGGTGGGAATGATCATGTTGCTCAAGTCACATCAGGCTCTCTTTACAAGAGAGATGTGCTTCTTATGTCTGTCCAGTGGAGAAAAATTTCATTCAATCAGGCTATTTGGGGTGTTCCCAAGGTTGAATATTCCCTGCTTGTAAAAAGCAGAAATATATCTACTAGGTACTCTATGGAAGCAGTTTAAAATCTGCTTTTTGTGTTAGTTCTTCCTTAAAAGAGAAAGGCCAACAAATAGTATGACAAACAGACAGTAAGCATTGGTAGAGTTTTCACTCTGCCTTTCTGGTGAGCATGACTTGAAAGACTCTCAGATCTCACTGCCCCGAACAGCCAGCTGGGAGAAACTTCAGCTCTTAACATCCTAAGAAGTCTCAACCTAAAGAACACCAAGGTGTGGGCTGTCCATTTAGCCATGTCCATACCCAAATTCTACGGTGGAAACCAAACCATCCTGACAGGCGCTGCTAAAAGAAAAAAAATCAATACTGGCACCAAAACAGTTAAACCATAAACATTCACTTTTTCTTTTTATTAAGAAAGCATGCACAAAAATAAACTCGTGAGACCACGCCCCTCTCTCCCTGACCACTGACACATAGCATTGGGAGCCACATTGGGCTGGAGGGGCCTGCAACACCCCTCTGTGGGCCAGGCTGGCCCCTCTGCCCTGCCTGCAGGCCAGTGCCAGCGCACCCGCAGAGCTCCACTCCCACCCACCGATGTCTTACCACGCACTAACAACACACATTGATTTCAGGGGCAGAGGAACGAGGCTAATTTGCACACTGACCGGCATGTATTTACATATGCAAATGAGGCACAACTTAATACGCAAATGAGGCAAATATGCAAATGAGGAGCACTTGGATACGAAGAAGGAGCCATCTTGATTTGTCTTTCTTCCGGTGGTGTTTTCAGACTTCCACAGGGCCGGCTCTCAGTAATCTTCACTGCAAAACACTAACTGGCACCTGCCGTAAGTTGTCTCTCACTGTCTCTGGTGCAGAGAGACCTATCACACATGCTTCCAAGCTGTATCATTCCCACATCCTGAGGCAGCAGAGATAACAGCTGACTCCACTTGAAGCTGTCTGGGATTCCTCATTTCTCTTGGAAATGCTCAATGACGAACTCCCCCCCCCAAACACACACTTAAAAAAAAAAAAAAAAAAAAAAAAAAAACCCACAAAAAAATTCAGAAGGAAAAAAAAAAAAGAAAAAAAAAAGTGTTGTTCCCCCCTCCAATGCAATGAGACTCTGTCTACTTCCCTGACAACAATCCAATTTCCAATTGGTTTATCCCTACAGCAAATTTTAAAAGCAGTGCTATTTCCCCACCTTCCTGCAGTCAGAATAGAGGTTACTACTTTACTCCTGTGCTCCGGGTCTGTCAAGCAGCCATGATAGTTTATTTCCACATTTGTTCCCTTCACTGCTAAATAGGGAATAAGGGCCAGGGGGAGGCTTTACAAAATATTAAGAGGAAACAAGAGGTTTGACAGAACAGAGCCATATGAGAAAAGAAGGGGAACACAGGACACAACTTTGGGGAGAAAGCATCTCAATGCTCACTCCTGTTCCTGAACCTCTTCCACCTTCCTGATTTGCATGTGCTGACAAAGCTCATCCTTCAGGATTTACAGTAGATTACATCATCTCCCCAGCTGAACTGCAAGGGGTCTGAGACACCCTCCTCCCTTTTATACTACACTCTTTGGCAGGTTGGTTCAAAACCCTGCCCTGCTTCACCCTCTCTCCCCTACTGCCCCTCTTACAAAAACTGCTTGCAAAGGCCTCCCAGTCCTTGACCAGAGGGTTCAGCCCTTGACCAGTAGCCCCCAATTCAGCCCCACTTTGCACAGCAGCTTCCTCTGCCCACCATGAGTCCATTCACCAAGTGGGAACCACTGACAGAGGACGTGCACCTACACATTCCTGTTGCTGGCACTCAGGCAAGGACAGCCTCCAAAGAAATATGAGGGGTGGACGACCAAATAACAATTGGACAAATACTGATGGGAGAAAAATTCCAAATTTGCATATAAAAGGGAGAGCCTCACTACATATTTTGAAAAAGGGCTTGAAGGGGTGCGGGGTGAAATAAAAAGCTCTGGGGAACAGAATTTGTTTAATCACATATGACACCCCTGACTGCTTCTTTTATCTGATGGGTATGTAGGCTTCACCTAGAGACTGCAAAAGGCAGTGTAGGAAATGGGTCAGGATTCCCTCAAAATCTCTCAGTCTTCACAGATGGCAACACATTCTGAAACCCAACTTCTCTGCTGAAATAACATCTCTGCTACATTCTCCTTTCTCCAAACTCAGGTCTGTCCTCCCAGCTCAACTCAGCTCTCCCTACCTCAGGGGTTACCCTCTCTTTGTACTTGGGAACACCACTTCTTTTCTTGCTGTTCCTGCTGGTGTGACAAAGTTCACAGAGCTAAGATCACCCCTCCAGTGTCCCTTCAGCCCCCTGACCTTTACAACATTTACGAAACAACAGAACTACAGGCTCCCAGGGTCCACTAGGCTCTCTCACTCCAGTAGCCAATACAACAGATTCACCGGCCACCTTGAAGGGAAAGAGGGATTGTTAAACGCAAAATAACGGAGGCAGAGAAAGATGCACTCGAGGATTCAGCCTTCCAAGGTCTTTTCATGGCACCAAGGACCCATCTTCCTGCCCTCCACAGGGCACTGCGCAACACGAAAGAGCCGATCCGATGTGTCCGAGGCCACTGGGGGAGGGCTGTGTTCAATTATTGGTAATAATAATAATAACAATAATAAACAAAAGAAGAAAAGAAGATAAAACAGGACGCAAGGAAGGATTATCTTCGGCAGCATCTTGCGGTGGCTTCTCTGGCGGAGATAGAGAATATATATCTATATACAGGCAAGGCAGGGAGGCTGGGGAGGGTGGTGCTGACACCATTGACCCCATGTCTCCCTCCCTTCCAGCGTCCTTCATAAAGGACGGGCTATCAAGTCTGTAACTCGCTAGGTGATCAAGTCCCAGTCGAAATCATCGGGGATTTCCTCATTGGCGCCTGGAGGAGGCACTGGAGGCCGAGGGACCAGATGATGAGCTGAGCCAAAAACAAGAAAAAAAGAAGAAAAAGGAAAGAGAACAGTTAGAATCTAAAACTACATGCTTTTTCACAGTGGGCCCTTGGGAAAAGAAACCACAAGTGATTTGGGCCTTTTCCTTTCCAACAGTCTAACAAGCAAGAACACTACTGGCATTAATCTCTGTCAGCATCTATCAGTGTCTAGGAATGTTCTGCTGTGAAATTCTCCACAGCAGCTTCTACAGAAGTTAAGTGTCAGCCTCCTTTACTTACCTCATACTTAACTGCTGATAGAGCACAAACAACTTCTTCAACAGAAGCTTCTCATGTACAATTGTCTTCAAACAACTAACTGAGGGTGACGCTAAGTTAGAGGACTGTTTATGTGAAGTGAAAGAAATCAGGCCTTTGAAATCCTAAACCTTCCCAGAGCTATAACAGAAGCCCTAAATGGAGGGTCCTTTGCTGTCCATGCTCCCTCTCTACCCACAGTGCTCCATTTGATTACTAAGTGCTTTGGGAGAAATGCACAAGGGGTTGGGAACCAGTTCCCTAATGTTCATGGGTGCAACATGCCTTAACATCACCCCTTACCTGGGCGATTATATCCCGGAGAGTCCTGGGTGGAAATCTGGTACATAGGAGATGGCCCGGAGAAGAGATGGGGAGGCTGGGGCTGACCATAGGAGTTCACTGTGAAAGGAAATGAATTAACAAAAAAACAACTGTTAATGTTCAGGTCAGAAGTCTTGACCCTGACTGGGTGGCAGCTCAGCCACAGAGCAACTCACTCAGACCCACAGGATACTGAGGAGATGTTCAGCTGTTGGGTCCTAACTCCAAGCTATAGCTTGGTCAGGGATCTTGCTCTTGAAACCAGCAGGAGTTTCTCTATTATTGTAAAAGAAGAAAATTTTCATCCAGAAACACCACAAGCTGGCTCAATATCATTCATTTAGTTCATTACTAGATGACACACACCATTACAGTTCTATCAAGACCACCATATCCCCTTCTCAGAATGCATCCCTCTGCTCCTTGTACAGTATTTCTCCAACAAGGGTGCAAGGGCTTTCTCCTATACTGTTCCTGCCACTTGGAATAGCAATCTCTCTACCTTGCCATTCCTCTCTGTTAGTCACCTAAAAAACACCATCCTCTTCTCTTCCAAGTTTGTTGCCTGTCAATAGTATGCATCACATAACAGCAGTCTGTCCAGACCACAGGTATATGACATTCCAGTTCTTTAAAGCCAGAGAAAACTGAGTTGCTATGAACAGCTCTGACAGTCTAGCTCTGAGTTGCTCAGTGCTGCATTGCCTGGTAAGGCTGCAAGTAATTTTTTTTACACCTCATTTTAGTCTCCTCCAAATTACCTTGGTTCATGGATTGCTCCTGTTTGCCACTGTTCAGGGCACATGAATCAGAGATTCGAGGGGGCTGCTGTGGGCCAATCAGATGAGGGAGCTGACCAGTCTGGGTAAGGAAGTGATTAAGGGAGTCACAGAGGTTGGCAATATGGTGTTGATCCAGCGTCCAGTTCTTCCGCTCAGCCTGGCGCAAACTCTCCATGAGCTCTGCAGGGCATAGAGGAGAGTATCAAAGACAGTAGTCACACTGTGATCTTCCCTGCAAAGCATTTCTGTCTTCTGTCCCTAAATCCTACCTCCTCACAAATCAAATTTTATCATTTCAAATCTGTCACCAGATTCCTGAAGAGCTCCACATCTAGGATACTGTCACACTGACTCAGATAGGGCAAGGAAGACTTGGAAGGAAAAAATCTCAGTTAGCTTTCTGACTTACTTTTATGACTTAATTCTCCCTGCCCCAAATCTTGCAGTGTTCATTCCAGTGCTTCAGGATCTTTAACAGAACCCATGAAGTAGGATACCTCTTCTTAAAAATTAGGTAAATCCAGGCACTTGCCACAGTTACAGTGAAAAAATGATCCCTGCACAGCACTTGCATGTTCTAGACTACAGCCCTAGTCATTGAGTCACTAGCCTTAGTCACTAGGCCAGCACTGACCTGAGAATTGGGAGTGCTCAATGCTAGACCAGTTCAGCCGGTTTACCATCTTGAAGCTTTCCTTCAGGGAATCAATGTTGGAGCACCAATCAGGGGGAAACGCTGGAATGAAATGGAGATTAGCACAGTACAGATGACCCTTTCCCTCCAGCCCTTAATATGAAAAGATTGGCCCCTCTTCACCAAAGAGCCTGATGCTACAGCAGCTGGAAATCCTTTCTCCCTTGAAAAACCAGGGGTGGTATCTCCTTTTTCACTAAGGCACTGACTTTATGCTGCATCCCTTAACAGAATCCCAAACCCCGGGTGGATGTATCTTCCATTCTCCAGTAAGAAAGCAATTTCCTTCTCAGATTTCAACCATATCTGGCTTTCCCCCATTTTCTACACACAAGTAGGCACCACTTAGGGAAAACTCACTTGTGGGATTTCTGTCTGGGGGCTCCTCACTGCTCCCTTTCCCCCATCCACTGCCCCTGACTCACCAAAGCCAGCATTGTTGATTGAAGCCTGTGACTGCTGCTGCTGGTGTGGCTGCTGCTGTGGGTGGGAGTGCGGGTGATGTTGTTGATGCTGGTGGTAACCTCCATGCTGCATCGGGGGTGGGTGCATGGACATCACTGGTGGAGGGCCATAACCTTCACCACCCTGCTGCTTTCCTGCTTGGGATGGGCAACCCTCTGGGGTTGGAGTG
Organism: Toxostoma redivivum; assembly: GCA_013397375.1. NCBI lineage: Eukaryota > Metazoa > Chordata > Aves > Passeriformes > Mimidae > Toxostoma > Toxostoma redivivum. The sequence goes on from VXBI01014263.1 coordinate 33,614, forward strand.
TGGAGTGGGGGAGCAGCACCCACTGAGGAGGGGCCTTGCTGCTGCTGCTGCTGGTACATGTAGTAATTGTGATTGGAGGGCTGCATGTCACCAAGGAGGGAAGAGAAACCTGCCAAGTAAATGAAAGAGGAGGGAGCCTGGATCAGACCTTTGCTTACATTATCCAGCTCTAATTTCACACTGCTCATCCTGCTATTTATGAAGCTTTTGGAGTGCCCTCTACAGGCCGCCAACAACTATCACCTGTGCAGTTATGCCCTTGCTGTGCTCCAGACTGTTCAAAACAAAAGGCTTTATAACAAAGAGCCAGAAGGATTTTAGTACAGCGTTAGGCACTTAAGTTCCACCCTGGATTTTTTCCTAGACTTACCAAAGTAACCCAACCTCTCCTATAATGTCACGCACATGTTGTTTTCCTATAAAGGACCATTAAGCATACTTAAACAGTAGAACATTTAGAAAATGAGTAACTTAAAATATCTGACTTGCTGTTTCCCAGGACTCCCTTCAACTCCCTTCTTACATGCAGCTTGGTCAGGAATCTTCACAAATTTTTCTCACACTGATCATAAGAGGTCATAAAAGACTCTGCTTTTGTACAAAGAACACACTGCACACATCAGGGCTCCTTTATTACTTTCATTCCTCCTGACTCACTGGGTGTGCCATTTCTATCCTCCTGTATTTCAGGCAACCTCTACATGTGAGAGCATCAGGTATTTTCCATACTTCCCTAACACTAGGAGCTCAGAATCTCTCTTATGTCTGCTTCCCCTGTTCATTCTCCCCATACACTGGAGAACCTCTGTGGAAAACCACAGTCAGGGGCACTTGCATGCCATTAACCTGAGCTACTCACTTCTTCCTTTGAGTACACTTACTTGACCATCTGCAAGCAAGCCTCACATTTTCATTAGATTCAACATCAACCCTTCAAGTATCCTACGACTGTCCTGAACCAAAAGGATGAATACTGACATCCTGACTCAAAAGTTGCCAACAAAATATTTTCAAAAACTGCAAGCTTTCCTACACAGCCTTGAAGCCTACAACTTGGAGGGAAAAAAACAAGAGACAGTTGCTAAGTTTGTAAAATCAGAGGAACACACCAAGTCAAGGTCCTTCTCTACATTTTTCTAGCTTGCTCATACTACAACACCTCACACAACAGGCTCCTACTAGGAGTGCCAGCATGACAAAAGCAGTAAAAGTATATACGTTTTTATTTCACTGAAGCTTCAAGTTCAGGAGGCCCTTTCTGGAGTAGCAACCTTTGCCTGCCCTGTGTGATGGCTGACAGCACAGGTGAGAAGCTCATGTAACAACATACTCCTTTTTACACCAGGTTAATATTAAGAAGAGTGTTTGAAGGCAGAGAGAGCTTTAAATTTTCTGAAGTATTTTCCATGGACATTTCATTCCTGAAGTTATTCTGCCCTCTTCTGGCTGCTTATTCAATTTCAGAAATGCAAGATATGAATGGAGTTGGAGGCCCTCTCTTCTCTGCTCACAATCCACAAAGCACAATTCTCCAAGGCCTTGTACAATCCTACTTTCAACAGAGCTGAGCATTGATGATTTTCCACTCTCCTTTTGGGAAACTCCAGATACAACAATCCCCTCCCTCTTACGGTTTCTAGCCTGACAGACTATGAATATTTCTCTGACATGACTTTCTTTGGGACTTCATTTTTCTCAGCTTCTGCCATTTTAGTATTTGCATTTGTATCAACACAAGGCATTTTTAAATCATTGTGCTTTTTTATTCTGAGAGAACTAGGGGGAGCAATGCATAAAGGATGCGCAGATTTCTTATCAGCTCCTGGCAGAAGTAATTACAGCATGCCAAAGAAGGAAAGTCTGTTGGCACAGGCTCCTAAACAAGGAAAGATCTGAGAGATGCCAAATGGACAAGACTGTGTGGGCAGATACCTGCCCACCCCACATGACGCATGTAGTTACTCACCGTGCTGGGAGGAAGATGATTTCTCCAGCATGGATTTGTAGAGATTTCGGAAGGACCAGCTAAGATCCTGGAAGTTGATCTCAGAGTAGGAGAACTTGAAGTCATGGTTGGCACTGTACAGTGGAGGTGGCACATCAGCCCCTTCACGGCCCTGCCCCCCTGCTACAGTAGAGGCAACATCCACAGGCCCTGCACCCTGCTACGGGAGAGAGAAATAAGGCCATTAGCCTGTACTAGGATTTGCAGCTTGAGACAGAGATCAGACTAGATACACATAGAACATGTTCTGATATCCCACATCACTTAGCTCATCTTCCAACAAATCTTCCCAAATGCCATTTTTCTTGAGGAACACCAACCACAGCACAATGGCTCCAGCCTTTTCTTCAGCTTATACCATTATGCCTTTATCCTTATCTCCATCCAACCCTTTGCTAAAATTCACTTCCTCCTTAGTTTCTATCTCTGCAATTTCAGCTCCTTCCCTTCTTTTTATTTTTGCCTCCATATCACAATTTTAACAATTCTCTCTCCTCACCACTTCGCTTTTCCATTCATGCACTTCTCCCACTCTCCTTTTCCTCCCACTTCTATCCTTTTCCCCGTGGCTCACCTGACTGTAGTTAGCAATGGGGGTGGTGCTCTGGATCGACATCTGAGGGGTGGCCTCAGGTGGCAATGAGGCTTCTGTGCTGACTGGAACAGCCCCTCGGGGGCTTTTACTTGCCTCTTGCTCTGGGGAGTCTTGTGGTATCTGTAGATGGGGAAGAAAAAGAAAGGAGCAGAAATCAAAAACAGATGGAGAAGTGAAACTGCAGATGGGAAGCCAGCTCCCCCGCTGTAGAAGTTCATGGCTTAAAAATGAGGAGGACTGGGCCTTAGTCACTGAAAAGTCAGGATAAAGGACTTCAAACAAGATTAACTTTGCTACTGAGTAGCAGCAATAACAGGCAATCAACAGTACATACACACTAGTTTGTTCAGTCCTGGCCTTTGATTCCCCATCTACACACCCTGACCCCAAAACACTATCATGGTCTGGCACTGGAAAGGAATTCCCAGCCCACTCCAAGCTGTGTGGAAAGAAAATCACTTACGTCATCATCTGGAGGATGCCGCCTCTTGCGAGATATATCTGGACACGTATCTATTGTCCAATAAGAGCCCTGGAATAAAGACACAATGGTGAATGAATAATGAAATCACAGAACTTCCTTAAGTAAGGCTGCTGACTCAAGGAATGGAGCACCAACTACACATTAGACCACAAGGACCAGGCCCTAGAACCTCAGACAACCGAGACTCAGGTGCTGGCAAGAGATTCCGCTCTTGCACTAGGCTGCATTGAACTATGAGGTACAATGCTACTGGTGGAAGGCAGAATCCTCTACTTTCCAGCACTCTTGAGACAGGACACAAAATGATGGTTTGATCCAAGCTAAGTGAACTCTTCTGGGCCTGCACACTCCTTTCAGGGGCTTCCTCACAATTGAATTTATGATCAACTGATGATAACCAACTCAACATTGGTATTTGGCAGAGAAAATCAGAAAGATTGCTCTTTTTTCATGGTTGTGAGACTACACTTCACACATTCACAGAGGGTCCATGATGGCTAAGAAATAAACCATGGTTAAGAACTAAAACAAATGATGTACAGAGAGGTCTGTTTAGCTTGGACAAGAAAAAGCTAAGGGGATCAAATCACTGTCTTCAACTGCACAAGGATATTGTAAAAGATGACAGAATCAAATTCTTCTCAAAAATGTATAGCACAAGAAGAGGCAACAAATTACAGCAAGGGAAACTATAGTCAGATTTAAACAAAAATTTCTTCACAATGATGGTGGTGCAACACTAGAAGAAGTGCCCAGTTTTGCTATCTCCATGCCCAGAGATATTCAAAATTTGACAGATGTCATCAGCCTAATGTGATTGTTCCTGTCTCAGAGATGATAGGGATACATGCTGACCCCCAGAGCTCCCTTTCAACATAAAATAATCTATAATTAAGTGTGTTGTCTTCTGACTAAGTATAAAAAGAACTCTAAAGTGGGTTTAGCTTGTTTTAACCTCCCATCGAGATCTGAATAATCTGCATAGGTAACATAGGTAAAGGTTTTCATTATAAAACCAGTCCAACATGCCAATGAACACCTGCAAACATATACCCTTAAGCCAGTTAGGATTTCCTGGAATAAGCCAGGTAATAATGGTATTTTTGAGCTGTGATCCTCAAAGACCTGCTATTTCCATTTATAGATGCCAACTGAGCACCACACAGTCCTTTAAATAACCTGAAATAAAGGCCTGAGCAAATGGTTCTTTCTTGTAACTTTAGGATGAGGTGGAGGAGACAATCTTTTCATCTAAATATATAGCTTCTTTCCCCTACCATCTCCTCCTGCTTGTTTGATTGTGGGGTTTTTTGGACAATAATATCTACATGCCAAGATGCCAAGTCTTGGTTTTGCTAGCAATTCCCTTTTACAATCTATGTGTATTATCAGACCTTTACCAGTCCTCAGCCAACATAATCCTAAATTCTTGAGTTTTACTCGTAAATAATTTCTACAGATTTAAACCATCTGATGATGACATGTTTTTCCAACAACTAATACTTTGCAATCTATAGGCAGCAATTCTGCTTTCATTTCCATGGATCTTGCCTCCATGAAATCCATGTCGTATCATACTGTTCACCAGCAATCACTATGCCCTCTCATAACAACAGGTTGGACTATACCCACATTTTGCACACAAAGATAAAGAAGAAAAAGAAATAAAACTAATAAAGTATACATTCAATCACATTTTTGACTGAAGATCACAGATAAGAAAAATTACTAAAACCCTTAAAGTTCCTTTACAGGTTCCCTTTAAGTAAATGCTTCTGTAGCCAAAGGACTGCAGTAAATCTTACTACTGCTTCCATTTTTGCCTACACTTTAGGTTTCAAATTCCAACCATGAGTTAGAAAGGGCAACCCCAGCTTATTTCCCTGCAGTTTAAAATTGCTTCCCCAGGAGCATGCAGATTTCTTACCTTCCCAGGATCATCTCTTGGTCGAGGCACCTTTCGAAAACATTTATTCAGAGAGAGGTTATGACGAATAGAGTTCTGATGAGAGAGTAAGAGATGCAGGTAAGTGCTACAACAAAAACATACAGTCTTCTGAGTATGCCCTAGAGCAGATAGAGAAAACAGGACGGTACATATTTAAGAGCTAAAGCTCGCTACATACTGCTGCAATGGGGCAGACAGGGATGTGGAAAGGGATGGATTAAGATGGTAATATGTGACTGAACCACCTCTACACCTATAGAAGGTACAAAGAAAATAGTATCTGTCTGATGCAGAGGATGGTAGTGATGTGTGTTTTGTGGTTTGTTTTTTTTTTCTTGGTTGGTGGTGGTGGGTTCTGTGCATACCCCTTCTTAATGGACCACCATATATGTTCAACAAAATTCTCAGAGAAAATTTGACTTCTGGCTCTGCATTTTCTCCAGTTGGTCAACTTAGTTTTACATCAGTCTTATTTTAATCAGTGAGGCTATTTTGCACTAATTAAGGAAGTAAGCCTTATAATTAGGCAAAAAAGGGTACTTCAGTGATGCAAGCCCTCACCTTCCAACCAATACCAGCATTTTTGTAGTAGGGAAAGTTGTCACAGATCCAACGGTAGATTTCACTAAGTGTCATCTTCTTGGCAGGTGATGAGTTGATGGCATATGTGATCAAAGTGGCATAGCTGTAACGTGGCTTCCCATCTTGGTGCACTGCTGCCTCATCCTTACTCAGTGTGGCATTGGGATCTGTTGGTGAGCCTGGGGGACATTTTCGGGCAGACCCTGGAGGTCCTGCTTGTGAGGAACCCCCTAATTTTTCAATAGTAGCCCTTAAAGTAAGCTGTGGGAGCCAGTCTATGGAAGTGAGGCTGCTTTCCAGGTCAGAGGCCATGGTGCTGGAAGCAGGAATATCTGTGAGGAGAAAGGAAAGGAAAGAAAACCCTTAAGACACAAACAAGGTGAAGCCTAATAACAGAAACATCCATTTGCATTCTTCTTCTGTATCACAAATATCTGTATGAATACCTACTTCATGCACCTTATTCACAGCTAGCCAGAACCATTCCAAAAGGCCTATGACTGTGCCTCAGGGAGGACCATCTGTACTAAGAGCACCTGGGACAGTGCTTTTTAACACTGATGGTAACATTGCTAGGGCAGTCTTACTCAGGGCACTGTTCCCAGGTAAAAAACCAAGATCTGTTTAAGGGAAGTGGAGCCCTTTCAGCAAGTGTATCACATTCATTCCTTTACTACATAATCCATATAACCTTGGTACTCTTCACCAAGATTACCTGTAATCCAGTAGGTTTATGGCGTCAGGTAAGAGGAAGATCATAGCTGAAAGGGAATACTCATTCATGCCAAATACAAACCACAATTTAATTAGATCATCTGCAAACTCATGACTATCCTAATTTGAGGGGAAATTAATTTCTCTCCACGGCCTAGCCTTTCTTTTTGCATTAGGTGACATTATAATGAATCCTATTCCTTAGAGCTAGGATTACATACCTCATTTTAAAACACCAAGATCATGCATAATACTATATATAGATAATTACATCTACCATGTCAAGTTGGAACAGACTATATTAAGCTCATAATAGTTAAAGCTTTGCCTACCATGACTAGTTTTTCCTAAATATGTATATATATTGATTTAAATTCTGCTTCATTCACAATATAGCAGGCAAGTATTTTCTCCAATTCTGAGACACAGAAAAAACTTTCTTGTCTGAAATCACACAAGTTTGCTGCAGGAAGAGACTTAAGATCTTTTATCTCATAAACATTATATACTTCCCCTCATAAAAATTAAACACACCTGGCTATCAGCTGTATACAGGAATTTCTACGTAACAATTATTTTATAAGAAAACATTTAGCAGCATGAACTTGTATGAACTTGCACACTTAGCACACTAACTTTTCTGTAGTCTGTTGCAGTAGACAAGGAAGCAGAAAGTTCAACATTCCTACTCACAACTGGCTGCATTACTACACTGGGAGCAATCCCTTGAAGTCTGGACTAAGGTAGGTACATTTCCAAGGCCATGACTTGCACTGCTCTTTGCATAAAGAGAAGAATCATGTCTTAAAGGTATGCGAGTCCTACACCTTTCATTTCTGAAATTAGTCTTTCCAGAAGATTAAATGGTACTGTCTTTGAGCTCGCTGGAGCATACACAAGGCAAACAAACACACTTATGTATGTAGAGCAAATTAAACACTTGCATACATGTAAGAGAGAAGAGACTGACATGAACACACTCTGCTTAGGAAGGATTCGTCAGCAGACACCTCCCACTGAGTGCATCACTCAGATGAGTGGATCAGATGAGACAGGGAGACACCCATCTGCATGAATACCAATTAGATACTCGTTCTAAAAATAGGCATTTGACAATAACACAGTGTGGATGCACAGATCCAGAGACAGATGCACCCAGCATTCTGACACTGAAGCTACTCGTTCTTCCCCCACACCCATATGCATGACACCTTTCACTTCTGCACTCCAGTGCTCTCACAGCACTAAAGAAATCAAGCCCACACTCCAACGCATTCATATGCGCTAAACCTTTCATTTCCATGTGCTCACCACATCTCTTAGGGCTCAAACACCTACACAATACCCCAACAAACTCCATCCCTCAGCCCTCACAGGCAGTGGCTTCACAGCCCTGGCCTCAGGAAACAGGTCCTAATTGCACAGCTAACATCCTCACTCACACTCTTAGGCACCCGCATACTGAGAAGTACAATTGCAACACCACAGCGCCTATGGTGAGTGAAAACATTTTTATATCTGTGGAGGAAAGGAAAAGCCCATCAGCTACTAACTTACCTATCTACTCATCTACCATACTATCACTTAGGACAGGCATGACTACTTGCTGCATAGCTAATTGATCCAAGCTGCAAAAGGCTTTCCATTATCCACCCCCCTCAAGTTGTGCTTTATTGAATAACTCATTTTGACTGATTTAATTTAGTATCAAACATTTGAAATTCACACAATTAAAAAAAAATAGCAGGACTATTCCTTCATGAATAATACAATGAAAAAGCAACAATATATTTTTATCTATGTGGGAATGGACAGACCACCCCATAATCAAAACACAGCTACATTTACACGGTAACTTCACAGATAAAGCCCCTATTTTATCCCACAGGTAAAATATATGACCATTAAAAGTAGTATCCCACTTGGAAGAAAACAAACATGAACTAAATGTTAATTTGAATGCTTAATTTTTTAAGTGTGTCTCATATAAATTTTTATTTCTGTGGTGCAAGCAAAAAAAAAATCACTGCTTCATGTTAAACCATTATGAAATATCAGTTGCACTAACAACTAACAATCAGTTGCACAACTCCAAAGTACAGTAAATAAAAATCTCTCTGTTCCTCCCCCCTCCCCATTTTTTTTGGTGGTTTTTTTTTTTTTTTAAGACAAGCATACAAATCAAGAAAATTAGGTTATAAAAGCCTATGGCAGATTAAGATACCAATCTGAAACACCAGAAATTCAAGAAACAAAAGAAAGCACTGTTGTTTTTATAGAGCTTCAGATGTGCCCAGGTTATGTCAGTAGAGCATCTAGAATGATTGGCTATGCAAGAAAATATAAGGCTGATATGCAACATCCCCATCAGCAAATACACAAGCTTTTGTGCATTTGTATAAAATATACTTGTCAGCTAGACAAGCAAAATTAGAATTGGGTCAGCTTACACCCACACTAAGAAATTTAATATTTTCATTCCTTGGCTTATAAAAATCGTTGACAAGAAAAAAAAATCCAAAAATCTTAAAGAACAAAACAAAACAAAAACAAACAACCAAACAACAAAAAACAAACCAAGCCCTGTGTCTATATATGCACTTGTCACCCAGTATTGAAACAACCACTTTTCAGTAAAACACAGCAGGTTTTTAAGAACATATATGCTAGACAGTAATTCAGGACAGAAAGCGAAGACTCAGACAAAATAGCAATCACATGGGAAATTTCAAAGCAGTAGAATAAGACCTGTTTTCCCAAGTTTTCACTTGATCATGTTACTGGATTTGCTGGCAATATGGAATCTATAATAATCAGGCATAGTCAAACATTAGTTAAGGTGGCAATTCCAGAACACTTCCAGAACAACAATAATTCTGTGTAATTGGCTACTAAATTATTTAAAAGAACACTTGCTATGCAGTAAATATTACTGTTAATTTATGTTGCATTTCTCATTCACCTGACCCAAGTCTTTGGTGCATCAGCTTGACACTACTTATGGCATGACAAAACAAGACTGCAGCCAAACCAGAGCAGCTGATAATTCTTCCAACTTTCCTTTCCCAGCTGATTGCCTGGCAAATCTTTTGAACTCTTCTCTTATGATCCCACTCAAACAAAGAAAAAAACCAGTAATAACTAATAAACAAATTGAACTGAAAGCAAGGGTGCTTTAAAAATCCTACCACATTAGCAACTCAAAACTAATTTTTAAGAAGTAAAAAGAAAGTCAAAGAACAGAATTCATAATCTCCCACTTTACAAGGTAAATGCTATCTGTTTACGTATTTGGCTGAATCTAAAAAGGAAGGGTAGGGTACCCAAGGTCATAACCACCATCAAGAGCTGGAAGGTGACTGCATTCTTCCTTTCTCAAGCGCTAAATAGTTACAGTACAATCCCAAGTCAGACAGGTCAGAGAGATGCAAAAAGTCCAGCCAAGCACTGATCCCGAACTACAGTTAAACAGACGATAATCTGTAAAATTCGTAAGAAAAATGTATTAAAGAAAATCCCTGCATTGAATACCTTTTAATAACCACTAATTTGCTTGGGACTAGTTATACTTCCATACAGCTTTCCAGGAAAACTACTGCCTTACTTTGAATCTTTGCAACTAGCAAATAAAAGCTCCTGCTGCAAATGCAAGCCAGGCTTCTGTCGATGGGACAAAATAAGGGCCATCCCTTAGCAGTGCTGAAGAAATCTGCTCTTTGCTACTTTGCAAATGCTCACTCTGAGCCACTCAGATCTTATCCAAGAACACTACTACTTGCCTATCAGGACAGAAAAACACATGAGATGTGGGGAACAACACTCTTAAGGGTCACACTGAATGCAGTTAATAAACATTTATAGCCTGAAGCATTCTCTAAGGCTGGATTCAAAGGCTGGTCAGGCAGAATCAGTTAGGACTGAAGTAGGGAGCCAAACAATGAATGGTACCGTGCTGTGCACTGCCCACAGAAGATGCCTATTCTAGAATAAACCTCTACATTTACATTTTTCTGTGTTTACTTTCACTGTTGCTTTATTTGCTAGTATTCTGATCCAATGAAACGCTGTGACAAAAAGATTTAAAGGAGGCTCAAGTTTCTCAACATGAACTTGAAGAAAAAAACACAAAACAGACTACCAAGCAATGACAGACATTGCTGTACAACATCTATGAATATACGACCACTTCTATTTAAGTGCCTGAAACACAGATCCATTGATCTAACATACCTAGAGACACCCCTAGTCTCTAAGGTATTTAACAAATAAAAAAACTGGCAAAAAAGGACTATTTGACTGCAACCTTCCTGAAATAGTGTCACAATGTAAGGAGTAAAAGTTAAACAAGAATACCACATGCATGAAGAAATGGAGAGCCTCTACTTTGGTGAAAAAAAAGGCAGTTCAGACACACTAGTGTAAACTAGACACTCAAAAACCCCTGTGTCCTGATCCAATACAAAAATGGGGAAATAATCAATTTTGCTGAGTCTAGAAGTAACAGAAATTTGCCATTTTAAGATATGTACTTTCCTTCATAAAGAAGGTCTTGTAAACTAAGACAGCAGGAATAGAACACTTAAAAATCTGATCTTCTCTAAGCAAACATTATCACAGAAATACTTGTTTCATGTAAGAAATAAGAAAAGAGGATGCTGATTATCTGCCTGGACTGAAATTGCTATCCATCAGTTTGGTAACTACTTGTGAGAAGCCTTCAGGAAATGTTTATATTTCTGAAATCAAATGAAGAAGGAAGAGAGGCTGCGGGGTATTGTTCATAAAATGAAACTTAACCTGGAAGAAATGATAGGTGTCATGTTAGTGACAAAAGAAAGGCATTGCAGTTTGACAGCACCCTTCTGTCTGCAGTGCCATATGAAAGGAGGAAAACCTGTCCCTTGAGCAAGGAGGTAAGATAAATTCACATACCCTAGAACCATGCTTCCTTCTTAGGGGAGCAGAGAACAAGCCAAAAATGTTATCCCAAGTAACTATAGGCTTGCAGATGTGGTAACAGGAGGCACATGGCTCTCACTAATCATGAGCCACAAAGGAAAAAGGGATCCAAGCAAAGGAAGCTACTGTCACCTAAAAGCACACAGCGTGGTATTGCCTCTGAGTATGAACAATGTGCACCTGTCCATGTGTCAGGTTCTGACTCTACAGCCCTGCTCCAAACTACCGCAGGTGCAAGACAGCACGGCTCTGAATGCTCAGTGCTATTTCATGGAACACAGTAGTACTGTCATTATGGTATCCTGAATGGAAATTTTGCTCAAGGTTACACAAAACACTGAGATGGTACTGAAAATTACCAAATTAGAGAAAGATTAAAACTTCTAGGCCCTGTATAGCTTAATACAAATTGCTGGACTAATTGTTTTGTTATAATTGAACTGTTATACAGATATGACTTTCCTTTAATAAACAGAAATCTCAACAAAATAAGGCTCATATTAAGTCTCAAAGAAAAATAAAAAGAAAACAAATTTGTTTTCACTGTCATTACAGATTAGATAATGATAATAATAGCACATTTATCATAGGACCTTTTGATTTCTTCCATTTTGTGAAAGGTGCACAAGCAGGCTATAAATTTGTATTTTGAATTTAGTAAATGAATGGCACTGACTATACAGGCATTTTTGGTACTAATGAAGCATGAAGTCTTTTGAGAACTATAAAGTCACCCAAATCCTCATGCTGGAAGTGCATCAGGATTCAATTCCAAAGGCAATTATGTCCTAGCTTTGTTTGAAACTGACAAATGGTATAGTTTACAAAACCTGACCTGCTTATTTAAACTTATCAACAGATGGCATTATAACCAAAGTCTGAAATATGCTCATGTCAAGGGAGGCAGCATCTTTATGGGCATAACAGACTAGGATTGAGCATAGCTAGGACCTTGCCAGATTTTAATAAGACAAACTAATCAAACATTTTTGTTGTCTGCTATATAAACATATAAGAAAAAAAAAAGCATTGAGAAATACTACACAAACATTGCAGATACCCCTTAGACAGTCTGAAAATATGTGTTCAAAGTTAGGACCAGTTTGTTTATTTATGACGCTGTGTAAGGTAAAGTGGAGAATATGTAACACCTGTCAAAAGAAAAAGTAAATGATACTGAGAATACTGGTATACATAAAATACTTCTGAGCTGGAAATTATTTCCTTTGTAATAAGACTACTAGAAAAGATTTATTCTAATAATAAGCCAAATGTCCCATGACAACCCTCCCAATAACAGATTTGAAGTAAAAAGTAAACCATGCACTTTGAAGAAGTGCAATGAAAATACATCACCACAGCAGAAGTGTCTCTGCAGCATCCCTCCACCCTCAGTACCACTACACAATATTTCACCATTGGAAGTAGGAGCTGTAATTCCAGGCATATGCCAAGGCAAGAGAGAAATCTTTGACATTTGCTTTAAGAATATTAACAGAACAATTACTCTTACACTGAGAAAGGTATAGGGAACTGGTTTCGGAGTAAGTCAAATTTATGAGCACTTATCTGAAATGAAATTTTCCCTTGGAAACTGGGAAGTCTGTGGTAGAGAAACAGTATGTAAAAGCAGGTATTTCCCCTAGTCCTATGAGAGCCCCCAAGCTGAAGGATTTCAATTTTACCTGCCTATCAGAATCACATCCAGTAATAAACCTGCAACACAAGATATATGCAAACACTGATGTAATACCCAGATTGTCTCTGAAATTAGAGACAACATCAGAAGTAGATCAGCATGCAGATTATCTTGCTCAGATCTGCACAGCATTGCAAAGACATACAGAATTAACCCAGGTTAAAAGAATGCAACATGATTATAAACAAAAGCTGTATTCTTATTCACATTAAAAAATGGGTCTCTTGGTGAAAAATTACTGTTAGCCTTGCATTTAATGACAGCTTCTATGGTAAAGAAAGGAATGTCAGCCATGTACAGGGAAAATGAAAATCTGACTGCAAGTGGTCAGAACTTGTTCGCCAAATGCTGAACCACTGAAAGCAGATTAGTCAATATGAACTCTGCAATACTTGCTGAAACAACCACAACCCACTTGTGGAAATGGGTATCAAACAGTAGCAAGAACTCTGTACTGAATTCATAGGAAAAAAGGAAATTGGTATCAAGCGCAGATTAGTTGTATGCCATGTGCCCAAAATGTACATAGAGCACAAGGTCCCAGGGTTGAGATTACCAAAGCACTGCAGAGAAGCCTGTTAAAGAGGAGTCTGAGAGCAAAGCACAGCTGAAATTGAAGTTGGAGAATGATCAGAAGAGTCAAATAATACTGTGTGAGGCTTATAAATTAAGTCTCGACCACTGTTTTAACATAATTCCTTTTTAATATTCTGTTAGCTGTTATTCTCAAACTGACAGAATTCTCTTCCAGTAGACAAAACACCTGACAATCCCTGGTCTGGCTCACAACTCGAAAAGATTTGTACCACACTTGAAGGTCAAGAGGATTCAAAACCACACTGCTACAGAACACACACCCATTAATGGTTTCTCCTTTCTTAAAACACTAGTACTGCTGCTTGGCTTTCTGCATCCTACTCACAAAATGCTCCATTTTGCGTATCATCCTGAAACTGAATCTTCTGTTCATCTCCTTACAGACACTAAAAGAAATCCCTTTCTTCCACACACATGCTTGCCACAGTTGTCACCTTGCAGCTGCAAGTAAATATTATTCTGCTCTAACCTTGAACATTCCAGTCTTCAAGATGTTGTGTCTTTGCTCATGACAATCTGTATTTTGTTTGTAATCAACCTTCTTCACAAAAGAAGCCAGGGAGAGTGCAGTACATACAGTAAGATGACTACATTTGAGTATCAGACCTTTGAATAATTTTCAAAAATGCAAATAATGGCAATTTGCATATTTGAAAACAGCTAATTGCAAATATGCAATTAACAGTGGGACCCAATGATCTTAGAGGTCTTTTCCAACCTTAATGATTCTAGGGTTCTATGAAATAAGTACTTTCCAATATGTCTGGCCTCTACTGGCTGGCAATATTCCTGTGTGTATCAAGGTATGAGTCAGCTGAGGAAGAATGCAAAGAGATGTTCATGCAAAAAATGGAAAAGCACAATGTCATGCTTGTGTTGCTGGCAGAGCAAAGGACAATGCAGTAAGGGACAGCGACAGATAGGGAAGAAACAAACGTGAAGGCCTCTTATAGTGAACACAAGCTGGAACCTTGTGGATGATAGCCAAAGCACAGGCTTGTCAAGGAGGAGATGGCAATGTGTTGAGAAAACACGCCAGGAGGACAGCTTCGGCAATCGTATTGCTAACAAGATGAGAAGGTAACACAGTTGTCAGAGGCCAGCAAGAGCAACTAGCAGTAACAGCAATGGTAAATGAAGAAAGAAGCATAAAGGTTACCCAAAGAGACTCAGAAAGAAGCAGCAAAAGATTCAGGCCATGAGCAGGAAGATGAGTCCTACACTCTATGTTCAGAGCAAGGACATGTTATATGCCCAACTGTGGAAGCTTGCAGCAGAGGATAGCAGGAAACAAAGGCAAATCTCAAAGGAGCTTTCTTGAGTTCCATATCGGCCCTCAGGGATCTGAAACTTGCAGCAATTAATTAAAAAAAAATATGTAAAGGTAGTATGCAAAGTTGCATAATTTAATATCCCTGGCATGAAGAAGGTAAAGAAAAGCAAAGAGAGGATACTAGAAGTGGGTCATTGTATCTAAGTTACGGGAAAAAAAATGGAGGGAGGTAAATAGCTTAGTGCAGAGGCTACTGAATGAATGACTAGAATAGTTAGGAGGGAAACCAGGAAAATACTGTCACAAAAGTCAAGGGAGGACAAGATTTCAAGACTGGGCATGATCAAGTGTCAAAAACAGCAGGGAAGCCAAGAAGGATGAACATGGAATAGAGACCCTGAGACTTGGCCAAGAAAAGGTCATTAGAGATCTCAGGAGAAGCTTCAAGGGAGTGAGAATATCTGTACTGAAGTCAACTTACAAAACCGTTCTAGACTGCACACAATGATACAGAATCTTTCAATCTTGGAGTGACTGGTCCTTCAATGAAACAGAAATACACCGGGGCTTTCCCTGTTTCCTAATGTCACAAAAACTGGCATACAGAGGTTTTAAGTTCAATATCACATTGTAATTAAGGCAATCAGCAGCAAGAGCAAGCAGCCATTATAAAGTGGTTTTCATCCTTATACTTTGGAACCCTTATAAAGGATCAATAACCTATTCCAGGATAAATGGGAAGCCATGCATGGAGAAGCATGCAACCCAAGGTCACCCAGCAAAGGAATAGCAAAACCATGAAGAGAACATTGCTTTCCCAAAACCCAGATCAGCTCTCTACATTCAAACCTTGTCTACTTTGCTCAGGTAGAGAAAAAAAGAATTTCAGATATAACTATTTTAGCAGCTTGTTTATTTTTCTCTGCAAGTTCCTGATGGCAAGGGAGAATTTGTCTTGGTTTTACTTAACAAGAGTTTTTTTAGAGGAAACTGAGAATTCAGGAACTTTGCTCTTTTAATTTGTGACCACAAAGTGTTCAGATTCTTTCCCAATTATTCAGATTTGAACTTTTAACAGTAATTACATATTTCTGCTATAATCAGCCACAGTCTTTATAGAGCAGAGAGCATAAACAAAATTTGAATTGCTAATGGTAAAAAACAAAAAAAGCAAGTATTTTTTTCCTCGAGGTATAAAAGCTCTCACTCATCATCTCACCCTGTCCCTCATTACTTAGTCTCTCTTATACATAAAAAGGCCAAAAAAAGAACACACATTCCCTTAGTTCTTGATTTCACATCAAATAAACTGACCAGCTCAGAAAGATGAGGAATGAGGTACTAGGCCTTGCACAAAATGCTCAGCCCAGTTCTGAAAACCAAGATTCTAAGCACTAGAAGGAAACAGAGAATGTAATGGAACAGTTTTTTTATTCAAAGTAGTAAAATCTAGCTTTTCCTGAGGAAGGAGAGAGGCCAGAAGAGAAGAGAGGGTGGGAGAATGAATTGAGTTGGACTATGGAGACCAAGTGCCATTCCCCAGCCAAGCAGAACTGGTTATTTTCAGTGATTAAAAAGAGGAAGTTTCTTGAGATAATCTCAGACAAAAAAAATCCTATGGGTCCACAGACACATAATCTAACAAAAGGTAACTAGGAACAGGTCAAAATGCAGGTGTGGAAGTAAGACCAGAACCTGTGAGATGCAGTGAAAGACTCCTGCCAGTGAAGAATCCTAGAGAGAAGATGAGGGATGCTTGCTTGATGAAGAGAAAAGCAGCACTTTAGACTTCTAGGACTACAGGACAGAAAGCCAAAGGGACAAGAGAAAAGAGATGCAAAGAGCAGGAACAACTGAGAGGAGGAGTGGGTGTAGGAGGAAATGCAAGTCAAGAAGTAGGCAGGCTGGAAACATGCTGGGCCTTAAAGGTGCAGGAGAGGAACATGAATGCCACATGATGCTATGGAGCCCAGGGATTCAGGAAAGGTCAGGCACTACCAAAATCTCTGCTGCCTACCTTTAAATCTGGGCTGCCTACCTAAGGAAGTATCAGGTTCATAACAGGAAGACTGGGCAATAAAACAACAATCTAGTCCAAATCTTGGCAAAGCACCACAGGATATATCATTAGATTGATCTTAAAGATGGCTGTGAGATCTCAAAATTTTTAAACATTCACAGTATTTCGCATTTGCACTTCAAACTTAAGAAGAAAATTTGTAATTAATTAATTGTGAAAACATACTGCAGCATGCTTGCTCTCTCTCAGTAATACACATAGAGAGCCTTTGAAAGTGAGAAACATGAGTTCAGGGCAGAAACATGTTATAGATTTTTATGTTCATCATATATCCCTTAGAAGGAAAAAGGAAATAAAATCAGCAAAACAGATAACAAGCAGCAATACTGCCTCCTACAAAGACAATAAGCATTTGGAGGTTGAACACATCAACTGGATATTCTTACTAAACTAACATGTGCAACTGCCAACAATACAGCAAATTAAAGGCTTTTCTTTAGGCTTCAGAGTTAACACAGCTGGAGAGTTCAAACATGCTAGCTATCACATTAGGCTGCCCAATAATCTAGGGTCTACTCATCTTCTCTAAGATGCCTTCCAAACCAAAAACAGTATCCTTCAAAGTTTCAGTTCTGAAGCATCACTCAGAAACAGATTCTGCAAATGGAGTACTACGCAACATAGAAGGTTCTGTGTAAAAATCACTGATTACTATTCTACCCAAGATTGGGAGAAGCAAATGGAAAAATGAGCCCAGAATCATTTCTCATCTTTTGGTTGCTAATGACCGAGATCCAATTCTTGTCTGACAGCTGTGTAAAATGAGATATTCAGCTCAGTCCTGCTCTTGAGAGACAGCTGTCATATCACAGTTGCCATTAACCACACCTCCTTTCTGACATTTGAAGGGCCAAAGATCCAAATTGGGATACAGACTGAATCTCCCACTATATGAAATTCAGCTGAAGTTTAGGGAAACCTGTAACCTGTATCTCTGTGGTAAGAATAAACTTCTTCAGAGACAACAACATCCAGCTATATTTTTAGAGGGGGGAAAAAAACAGCAGAAAAACCCAAACCAGAAGGACTACAGTAGTCAAAACCCTCTCTTGGATTAAAAAATTAGATGCCAACTCCTCAACTGTTTCATTCTAACTTTTTGGACTCTTTATTCTATCCTAGAAACTTGCCTACAAAACTACATTTCAAGATAAAACCCAAGAAGTTATAGAACACATACTTAAACAGTATTATAACCTCATGATCTTTCAGTAACATAATCCTTTTCCCATAACTCTTCAGACTGTCTCATTTCATTTTGCTTAAGGGCTTGACCTGAGAAATGCCACACTGTCAGTTCTTGGATAGGAACTGAGTGCCCATAGGACAGGATCAGACTGCTTCAACTTAAAAAAGTCAACTTTTGGAAGCATGAATGTCCAAATTTAAATTTACAAACCCATATACAATCAACTAAGTGTCTTCTTCCTCAAATGTAGAAGACTCCATTGCTTCCATTGAAGCCAACTCTATGTTCCTCAGCATTTACAAGAATTAGGCTATTTGCTTTGGTACATTAATGTGGTTTTTAAAGTCTAATTTTAGGTGGTCAAGTTTAACATTCTTAATGTAAACTCTTATAACACTTGCATTTAAACGTATCTATAAAGTACCCTAGACTCTCATGATGATAAATAATACTCCCCCTTTTTCTTGTACAGATATTTCTGTATAAAATAAATGGTGCAGAGCAGCTGCAGTATTCCACCTCAGAGGAAGCTGCATTTTCACCTGTGATAAAGATTTTATGTGAATACCACGATCACTCTGAAGATCTGTGCTCTCAAAAAATTATTCCCTAAAATTTATGAGTATGTCCCAGCTTTTGTATAGCTGTCTTTTAGATTATGAGATCTTTAGAGCAGACACTATTTTAATTTGGTGTCCAAGTCAGTACTGAATGCCTTGTCAGCAACTAACAAATAAATAACAATTAGTCTATAGCACACCATTTCCAGCCTTATATGCCTGTAATGAACATTTAAAGCTCAGACAGCAAATACAAAATCTTTATCATTAATGGAACAAAAAAAAATGTTTCATATGCAGAAAGGCAATTGTTGTGGAAGAGCAGAATTTTGTTAAGGCTGACAAATATATTCTGTAAAGTGCCCTGGCATCCATCAGAGGCAAAAGCACTTGAAAAATGTCAAGTCATTACTGTGAGGAAGGGGGCAGCGTGAGGTAAATTAACCTCAAGAGCATGAAAAGTCAGTTTATCCCCTTGAATGTACAAAGGCCAAAATGCCTCAGTTATCTCTTCCCTTGTGCTAGATAACACAGCTCTACTCAAAACAGGCTGATTGCATAACTATAGGGCAACAGGTAGGAGGGCATCTAACAGTACCCCCAGAACATATGTATGCTTGGTGGTTCAGTCTTCCCTTAGAAAGAGCCACCTTCTGAAGCTATGGATAATTGACAATATTCTCTGCCAAAATGGGGAATCACTTTGGCATCTTTTGTCCGATCTTGCAAGCACATTACATACACCAAGGAGTTCCTTCTTCAGGGACTCTCTGTTTAACCACTGCTCTCCAAAAGGGCTCCCTGTCCTGGCCCTTTGATTCTTGGATTTCCTCACTGTTATCTCACTAAAACCAGTAATAGCTCAGGTGAGATATCCAAGATTCTTCTGCTACTGGAATCTGCTTTGGCTTTGAAATAAAGACTCCCTCAGACTTGATTTCTCAGGAAATCACTACATTGGTGTCAGAATACTCATTTGTGGCTGGGAATTAACTGCCTCATTTACAAAAAGCAGCAGCTTGGCTCATGCAGCACCAGCACTAGGATTCACATTCCTAGCCCCTGAACGCAGCATAAAACACAGATGAAGACTGGTGGCAACCGAACGGCTTCTTTTGGTTTTCAGAGCAGGTTTCATCAGCACTGTCACAGCTTTCATTCCCAGGTCCCTGAGCACTACAGGACCCACTCTCAAGGGCACTTTTTCTAGAATTCATCCCACAGTCCCTTAGGTACATTAGGACACATAGCTCAGAGTATTCGCATGGGGATCTGTAGGTTCAGACCCCAAGCACAACAAGGTCTGCACCGCACAATGATTTTATTCCCACAGTTACAAGCATAGTAGGACCCACATGGAGAACTGACACTCCACCCCACGGGTGCATCCTTGGACACTGGCACTACAAATCACTGCTCCTGTCTCTTCAAAGCTTTTTTTGGCCACTATTATTGTTCTCAATGACCCCTAAATGACAGAAATTAACTCTCTCCAGTGATGATTAAGGCTGAGTCTAGGATGAATAAACCAGGGAAGGAAAGTAGAAGGGAAAGGGAAGAGAGGCTTCTTACAATTAAATAGGGCTAAGGTCTCCCATAAGCTAAATAGTGAGGGAAAGAATCAGGTCAATTCCATATAGCATATAAGGGAGCTAAATGACTGAGACTGAGAAAGACACACAGAAAAAGAAGGTGGGGAGAGGTTCAGAAACAGAAAGAGCTAAAAGATTAAAAGCAAGCAGATACACTGAGAGAAAAAGAGACACAGAAAACAAGGACAGAAGGTGAGAGAGGACAGCTAGGAATAGAGAGGTGATATAATGTGTTCACTCACTCTGTCTGGAAGATTTTCTGGAGGGAGGTGGATTATCTTCAGTGCTGGTTGCTGGGGTGCTGCCCTTCACACTCCTTCTCTGAGACCCATACTCAGACCGTTGTTGTCAGCTATTCCAAGGGCTTCTTCAAAATATATTTCGAGGGCGAAAGGATTGTGGATGAAATCAGGATCTTGAGTATTAAAACAATCTGCTTGGGATTGTCAGTCCCCTAAAACTGATGGTTTTATCCTGGGATGGAGATCCTCTCTCCCTTTTGGCAGCTAACTACTAAAGGGGTGTTCCCCTGGGAAACAGCCTTTTCAATGATGGTCAGATTATTTCAGAAAATCAATTTCCCCAATCTGCCTAGTTAGAAATCTCTTTTCTCTAAGTATACCTTGTCTGTAAGGGAAGAAAAAATCTCTTTCTCTAAAACTATTCTTGCTATCTCTGTGGATATTATCAGTGAAATCTGCCTTTTCCTCTCCCTGTAACTAGGAGGTGTGTCTTCTCTCCTTGCCCAGGGTATTTGAAGAAAACCCTCTTGGGATCAGAGGATGAGGGATCTTCCTTGGGATGGATGATGAGATCAGTATTGGAAATTACCTTTATCTCCAGTTTACAGCAACTGGAAAAGGAAAGAATAGCTAAATTTCTCTGTTTTCTCTCCCTTGTTTTGCTCTATCACTTGCTAAGCAGATATAAATAATTAAAATTACTATGTAAGTATCTGGAGCTCCTGCTTATTTCAGTATTGTGAACTGCTTCTCCTGGGCATACAGGATTTCTTCTGTGAAGACTCCCGCTACTACCTGATGTGGGGAGGGGCTGTCTGCTCTGCCTGGGAGAAGACTTTCCTCAGCAGCAGGAGGGAGTAGGCAGTAAAGGTTATTCTCACAATCCTCAGGAACTAGGGTCTGAGGACACCTCTCCCCTTAACAAGTATCGAGGGAGCTCCAGAAGGCTCTGTTCCACGCGAGGAAGAGCAGACCTGCTTCTAATAGTTACTAGGGCTGGGTGCCGGGGGCCTCCGCACCCTTGGCTTGTTAGTGGGGAAGGGGGCAAGTGTTAAGCTCCCTCACCAGCTGTGAGGAAGGGGCCAGGAAGAGGGGTCTCCGGGGTGTCCCCACACCGGGCGCGAGGCTGCGGACGGGGCGGGGGACGGCGGGCAGGGTCTCTCCCCCACCCCGGCAGGCTAACGGGGGTGTCCCCCCACCCCGGCCGCTGTCCCTGGCTTCCCCCCAGGCCCCAGCTCCTCCTGCCTGGGCTCGGCTACCACGGGAGGCCGCGGCGGCTCACGGGCCTGCGCGGGGCTACGCGGCGCCTCCGCCGCCNGGAGGCGCCGGGTCGGGGGAGCTGCGGCTGCCCGCCCGCTCTGCTAGGTGGAGGGGAAGAGCTGCCCGCCCGCCGGGACCGGCCGAGGCTATCCTGGCACCGGGGCTCGATTCATCGCGGAGACGGCCGTGGGGCCTCCCCCAGGCCGCTGCCAGCAGCCGCCTTTCGCCGCTCTAAGCGGAGGGCAGCGGCTGCGTGGTCACCCCTGTGACAGCTGGTCATAGCCCCGGCTACGGGGGCTCACAAATGGCCACCCTGGGTCGGGGTCTGCGCCCTGGCGGACCCTCGCTGCTCACACCGGCCGTGCAGTAGTGGTGCCTTCCTTCAGCCCTGAGTGCTCCGAGTCAACTTCCACCCCAAAATAACGCAGCTCTCCGTTCCTAGAAATCTTCCCTCCAGCCTTGTGCCTGTCCACAACCTATTGTAGAGACATCACCAGATTTTAAAGGTGTTTCTACTACAACCCTGTCAAATGTCTCATTGCCATCTCTCCTGTGTTTTACAGCCAGCTAGAACCACACAGGAAACCCCATTAATTCACCTCATGCGTAAATATCTAAAGTGAGGGTCCCAAGAAGATGCAACAAGGCTTTTCTCATGGTGCAAACCACTAGGATGAAAAGGCAGAAGCTGATGTACAGAAGTTCCACCTGAACAGAGGGAAGAACTTTACTGTGGAAGCAGACTGCATTGTACAGACTGTCAACTGGAAGAGGCTGCCCAGAGAGGTTGTGAAGTCTCACTCACTGGAGATACTCAAGAACCATCTGGATGCAATACTGCACAATGTGCTCTGGGATGACCCTGCTAAAACAAGGAAGCTGGACCAGATAACCCACTGTGGTCCCTTTCAACCTAACCCATTCTGAGACTCTGAATTACACTCAGTGCTGTCCTGCTCAAACCCAGCTGGCCAAAAACTAGGAGTCTCCTATTGATGTGTCTCAGGGATGCAGACCAAAGCAGTAGTCCATTATAACATTAAAGAGGACTGTGCAGTAAAGCATGCTAAGTAAGGGCTAATACTCTACAATTTGTGTGTGAGGAAGAGCAGGTGCTGCCTAGTGTCCCATACACCTGAGGGCACTGTCGTAGACAGATCATTTTGATGTGTCAATCTGAAAAGCACAACCGAAACAGTTGCCCCTGGAGCCCCCATCCCAGTTATCTGAAAGTCGCCCTGTATTTGATCATCTCATCTTTTTGTGTGTGGTTTCACATCTGCATCCTTCCAAATGGCAGCACTGCTGTAAAGCTTGAAGTAGAGAAGAGCACACATACTGAGAGGAAATAGCATTTTCTGAGGAAATCCTTTTTTTTCCTTCTGGAAACTGTAATATGGAAATTGAAATAGTAGAGATGTTTTAAGACTTACTGCTTTTGCAGGGCTGAGATTACCACTGCACCTGCAATGACTCCTTGCATTCCTTCAACAGGTCAAAACCTGTGCCATAGTTAAACACTTTCATTTCAGGAAGTCAGTCATCATCCTCCATCCTCTCAGGATTCTCTGTCCTCCTTCTCCCACACTATCCCTTTTTTCTGCACCTATGCCAGAAGGTCTGGTTACAACTTTCCTCCCCATGTTACTACCTGTTCTGTCAAGAAGGGTTTCCTGCCTTTTTCCCCATACTATTTGCATTATCTCACTGCAGATCCCCATTACGCTGCTCTTGATAATTACCAAGGGCCAACAACCATCTCTTTCCCTCCCACCTCCACAGCAGAGCTCTGTCCAATTCTCTTTTCTCCCAGCCTCACTGAACTCCTGCGTGAACAGCTCAGCTTCAGCTCCCTTGTTCTTCTGCCTCTCTTTTGACTTCTGTTTGGGCTAGGGGGTCTTCATGTGGGTCTGCTACTCCTAGTTCAAGTTCCCCAGTCCCCCTCTAGCTAAGATTTGTGTCCATACAGTGCTTAGACTACTCTTTACTGAGAGACAAGGCAGGAGCATCATTGTGCTGGGAGGCAGACGGGCGGTATCTGCAAGTTGTTTGATCTGTAGCCAGCTGCAGAGGTGTTAAGAAGCTGTGGTTGGACTCGACGTGTGCCAGGCATCCGATGTGTGCTCCCTACTTATTTTTCCTTTTGGTTTTCAGGATCCTCTCCCCAAACGAATACCTGAAGTACTCCCTGCTTTTTATAGACAATTAAAAGGTATGATGTAACAAACTTGTTCCACTGCTTGTAAGAATGTAAATACAAAAATTACCATCCAACACAAAAAATGCCCTAGGGAGGCAGGGCAAAGGATCAGTGTGGCAGAAATGCAGAGAGATAAATGTGTCGTGATCCATCATCATATTCAGCATTCAAAGAATAAAGACACATTCCAAAACCTTTCAAAGCTAAGTAGAACACAGAGGAGAGCAGATGGAGACATGGGGAGAAAGAGTAAACTAGTCACCATGTAGCTTATTTTTACATTACATTCAATGTATTTTATCCTTCTCCCAATTTTTTCAATATGCCACAGGCTTTGCGCATGACTGAATTGTTAATATTTGTCTAAGGAGATCTATAAATTTTGACAGATGGGTAGCGGGCAGTTGGGGCTTCTCGCATCCAGGAAGGTGTAGGAGGTGGCTTTGGTTTTTGGCAGTTGGGACACTGAAAGTCTCAGTATTTGGGAAGGAATTCTCTTCCACATCCTGGCTGAAGGACTGTTCCTTACATTTGCAACTAGTAATAAACAGGCATCTCAACAATCCTGTGTAACATGCAGGTATCCTAACATGTTTTTCTCCCTGGACAGGGTTTGGTGTTTGGCTTGGGTTTAAAAAAAAAAAAACAAACTCTTTTTAGCCAGGAAAATCTTTGTTTATGTACTTGCACAGAAGTACAAGAACTTGTACTTGAGGGAGCGGGTGTTGTTTAGCCTGTAGAAGAAGCTCCGAGGTAACCCTCTCACTCTACAACCACCTGATAGGAGGGGTCAGCCAGGAGGGGGTTGGCCTCTTCTGCCAGGTAACAAGAGACAGGACAGGAGGACATAGCCTCACGCTGTGTCAGGGAAGCTTTAGGTCGGACTTCAGGACGAATCTCTTCACAGAAAATGGTGATTAGACATTGGAATGGGCTGCCCAGGGAGGTGGTGCAGCCAATGTCCCTGGAAGTGTTTAAGGAAAAACTGGATGTGGCACTCAGTGCCATGGTCTAGTTGCTATGGTGGTGCTCAGTCAAAGGTTCGACTCCATGTTCTCAGAGTTCTTTTGCCACCTCACAGACTCAGTGATTCTGTAGATACGTATGTAAAAATTTACTGGTTACTCATGTTGTGTATCTTGAGTAATTTCTTGGTGTACTCTATGTAAATGACATACCTATGCGTGTAATGATGCATCTTACACAATCAAGAAGCCAAAACTGGTGGTTTAAAACTCAGCGGTTCGATTACACGTTTAAGATCCTAACTACAAGAAAGCCAATGTACCTGATATCTCCACCAGTGCCAACTGCACCTGCCAGGAGCTCCCAAGTTTCAAAGGTTGGACAATCGTCGAGGGACGTGTTTGCTGGCCCAGCCTCGGACACACAGGAAGGCACACACTGTCTCCAGCCGCCGCTCCCCGTCTCTGCAGCAGGAATCCTCATGTGACAGGCTCTTATCACCCGGTACAAACCTCCACCCGGCTCCCTCACCCTGACGGCCAAGCGGGAATTCTCCAGCAGCCTCCCCCGCACGCCGCCCTCAGATCAGGCGGCTCC
>VXBI01014263.1:59821-226137 GCA_013397375.1 Toxostoma redivivum
CCCCTCCTCCGCCCCACAAGGGACACTCCCGGCTATCCCGGTCCCGCTCCCGTCGGGCCCTCGAGCCACCTTAAGAGCGCGCAGAGCCCCCGCACGCAGCGGCCGGGCGGCTCCTCCCCGCCCCGTGTCGCATCCAGCCAGGGAACGTGTGGCGGGTGGCGGGGCTGCCCGGGGCCAGGGCCGGCCTGAGCCCCTCACGGTGGCGAGGGAGGGTGGGGCGGCTACCGCCAGCGCAGGGGCGCGGCTGGCGGCGGCGACTCCGCCGGGGCGGGGGCGTCCAGCCGGGCCCTCCCTGGCTGCCCCCGGCCCGCGAGCGCAGCATTGCGCGGCGCCCATTGGCGGGAGGCGGGGGCGGGGCTAGGGAATCTCAATGGCACTTGCACCCATCCATCAAGGAGGAGATGGCGGCGGAGGCGAACTTGCCCTCCCGATTGGCCGTGAGGGCCGAGAGGAGGCGGGGCCAGGCGGGCAAGGGAGGAGCCGCTGCCATTGGTCACGGCCGCGCGCGTCAGTCATATGAGTCACAAAGGGCCGCGCGGGCGGCCGCAGCCGGGAGCCGCTGGTCGCGGCGTGCGCGCGGGGGCCACTTCCTGCGCGGGGCTCGGCCGCTTCCGGCTGACCCGCCCCGCAGCCTCGGGCGGTGGCGCCCCCTCTCGCCTCCCCCCGGCGCATGCGTTTTGCGTGACGTCAGGGCTTGGGCGGGGCCGTCCCCCGTGTCTGGGGCACGTGGGGAGCGGCGCCCGCGAAATGGCAGCGGGGGGTCCATGTTGTGTGTGAGGGCAGCGGCCGGCGCCGCCTCTGCCCTGCGGGCAGCTTTGGCTGCGGGTAGAGGCGCGCAGTCAGCGATGGAGGGAAAGACCTCCGAGATCTCCGAGTCCGTGCTGTGACCGAACACCACCGTGGCAATAGACCATGGCACTGAGTCCCCCGTCCAGTGTTCTTTGAACACCTCTACCACCTCCAGGGGCAGCCCATTCCGATGTCTAATCATCCTTTTGGTGAAGTAATTCTTCCAGCCTAAATTTGCCCAATCTAAACTTCCCCTGGCACACCTCGAGACTATGGCCTCTCATCCTGCAAGCCTTTAAATTTAATTTAGTCACTCGCAGAGCGGCTATGACAATTCTCAGGGTGAAGTGTGTCCCCGCACACTGCACTCAGGCTCCCGGCAGTGGGGTACATTTTGTCTTCCAGCCATTCTCTATCTGAGGAGTGCCAGCCAAACCCAAAACAGCTGTGCTCCAGCTGTTTAGTCACTGGGAAAGACAGTGGAATATTTTGGGTGGACAGAAGCCCCTCTGTCTCTCACTGCCCACAAAAATGGTTTCCACATGGACAGTCTTGTCTCTGCCAGGCCCACATCTGCTTTTGAATAGGACCTGCAACAGTACAGACTCTCCCTGAAATATTCAGAAGTCCAAGACAAGGATATTGGCCGTGCTTCCAATTCAGGGAGGCTTTGTTGAAACGAGGAAAGTTCCTATGTTCATTNCGCCCCTCCTCCGCCCCACAAGGGACACTCCCGGCTATCCCGGTCCCGCTCCCGTCGGGCCCTCGAGCCACCTTAAGAGCGCGCAGAGCCCCCGCACGCAGCGGCCGGGCGGCTCCTCCCCGCCCCGTGTCGCATCCAGCCAGGGAACGTGTGGCGGGTGGCGGGGCTGCCCGGGGCCAGGGCCGGCCTGAGCCCCTCACGGTGGCGAGGGAGGGTGGGGCGGCTACCGCCAGCGCAGGGGCGCGGCTGGCGGCGGCGACTCCGCCGGGGCGGGGGCGTCCAGCCGGGCCCTCCCTGGCTGCCCCCGGCCCGCGAGCGCAGCATTGCGCGGCGCCCATTGGCGGGAGGCGGGGGCGGGGCTAGGGAATCTCAATGGCACTTGCACCCATCCATCAAGGAGGAGATGGCGGCGGAGGCGAACTTGCCCTCCCGATTGGCCGTGAGGGCCGAGAGGAGGCGGGGCCAGGAGGGCAAGGGAGGAGCCGCTGCCATTGGTCACGGCCGCGCGCGTCAGTCATNGTCCGTGCTGTGACCGAACACCACCGTGGCAATAGACCATGGCACTGAGTCCCCCGTCCAGTGTTCTTTGAACACCTCTACCACCTCCAGGGGCAGCCCATTCCGATGTCTAATCATCCTTTTGGTGAAGTAATTCTTCCAGCCTAAATTTGCCCAATCTAAACTTCCCCTGGCACACCTCGAGACTATGGCCTCTCATCCTGCAAGCCTTTAAATTTAATTTAGTCACTCGCAGAGCGGCTATGACAATTCTCAGGGTGAAGTGTGTCCCCGCACACTGCACTCAGGCTCCCGGCAGTGGGGTACATTTTGTCTTCCAGCCATTCTCTATCTGAGGAGTGCCAGCCAAACCCAAAACAGCTGTGCTCCAGCTGTTTAGTCACTGGGAAAGACAGTGGAATATTTTGGGTGGACAGAAGCCCCTCTGTCTCTCACTGCCCACAAAAATGGTTTCCACATGGACAGTCTTGTCTCTGCCAGGCCCACATCTGCTTTTGAATAGGACCTGCAACAGTACAGACTCTCCCTGAAATATTCAGAAGTCCAAGACAAGGATATTGGCCGTGCTTCCAATTCAGGGAGGCTTTGTTGAAACGAGGAAAGTTCCTATGTTCATTCCTTAGGGACTGAAGGTTGGGTCTTTGTTTCCTGCAAGACTCGGTGCAGGCTCCATGCCATCCCACGTAGCTATGATAGTCACTTTTCAGGCTGCAGCTGCACTTTAATGTGCTTTGAAGCAGGTAGTTCTGTGGATTGCAGAACTAACAAAGCCTGGTTTTGGTCTCGTAATTGGATTCTTTGATGAGTGACAAGGCACAAGTTCTAACTGAAGCTTTTCCCCTAATTGGTGCATTTGTAATGTCTCTTTTCATTCTGGTTCTCTTAAGCCTTTTAAATCTTTAGTTTGTACTGTGACCTTTCCCTCTGCAAGGACAAAAATAAAGTCTGTCTCCTGTATTTGGTCTCTTATTTTCATGAACCCTACGTGAGTTCTTGATTTTTTAGATCTCTGCAAGGGACCTTCATTCTTCTCATGGCTTTTTAGCAGAGGTTTAAACCTGGCTCACCCACTTTTCCCTTGATCTTTCAGACAGGCACAGTGGCTATAGGTAGGCATGGGAACAGAGTAGGGCTCATTCCCAAGGATCATGAGCAGAGGGAGACTGTTTTTTCTGCCTTCCAAGGTCAAATGCCCTGTTTGAAAGATGTGCCAGCATATCCTAGGCAAATGCTCTTGTTATCCAGCTTTGGATAATTGGAGGTAATTGTTTTCTAATGCATTTTTTCCCCCTTGAAGCTTATCCTCTGTGTGTGAATGACTGATTAAACATTCACAGAGACAAAAACAGGTGGATTATAAACCCCAGTCTTTAGGACATTCAGGCAGTACATGGGAGATACCAGGGAGATACAAAATAACAAAGACTTGCTGCACAATGCTTAACTGTGTGTTCAGATTGTGGTATCTGACAGAAAGCAGTGCAGTGAGGCAGGAGTCTGGATACAGATCTAACACAAACTGGGGAAAATATTTTAACCATGATGTTCTTGGTCTGCCCCAGCCTTCCTATGAGTTCCCGGTGGCCGAGTTGTGTGTGAATGGGCCTCTGGGAGCAATGTCATCTGGAAAGGTTGGTGGAGGAAGATCATATGCAGGAGTCTTGTTCTGGAGCTTCCGTCCAAACTGAAAAACCTGGAGGGTGAAGTCGGAGCTGTCAGAGTCTGCACGTGTGGATTTTAAGTAGTACTTAAATGCAAATTCCTGTATGATCTCGATGCTTGTAAGGACAGAGAGCAGGGGACCCCTGGGGAGGGGGCTCCTGGCTGTCATGGTCTGACAGACCAGGGTGTCGAGGTCTTCACAAGTGTTTCCACTGGCTTAGGGTCTGCTGTGCTTTGTTCTAGAAGACTTGGGTGAGACAAAGGTGCTTTTTTAGGAAGAGAAAAGAGTGTCAGTGAATGAATTTGTTTTGCATACATTTTCAAGTCACTATGTTTTTCTTTCAGCGTAGAACATCTGAAGAGTTTTCTGTGAAAAAAATTTATTTCCATGATAATTGCACTTTCCTGACTCAAAAGATCTGCATAGTGTTACTACAATAAGGATTGTGAAGTACTCACAAGGGAAATATTTCAGTCGTTGGACAGACTGATATTGAAGGTCATATTCTCGAGCCCTAAAGCTCACAGAGGTACTGTTATATGTTGTATTACCACAGGCTCAATGAATACGAAGTACAGCAAAGTTAGAAAGTGATTCTCCCCTGAAATGCCTGCATGAAAAGGTACCTTCTTACACAGCAGTTAAGATGCTTAGGTGCATTTTGGCTGATTCGACGTGATATGCTGAAGTAATTTTTACTGGCTTTCTTCCTTGCTAGCCTTGCAGAATAAAAATATCTCTGAGAGAGGAAGCTGGATACTGCTCCTTCCTTTTGAATTGACAAAATTGTATTCTAAGTTTTGGATGCTTATAGTGAACACCCAAAAGATCAATTGGTAGCTGTCCTTAAAGGAAAACCCTGTTTTGTGCATCAAAGTTTGCATCTTCATATTGGGCAGTGGTTCCAGGAAAGGAAAGCTGTGGACACATTCTCAGAACTGGCAGCTAGGAAAGCTCTGCCTGCCTGTAAGTGTGGACAGAAGTTGCTTGAAACAGTAAATGAAGAACCACCTGAAGTCACTTTTCAAAGAGCCAGTACACTTCACAGGCACTGAAGCAGAGTGAGTCTGATTAACAGCTTACCTGCCACTTCAAAAGCAGATGGTGTGAAAATGCAGACAGGATTTAAAGTTTGATCGCAATAACTCAAACTAATGAGCAGTTCATGCTGCTGCATTCTGACTGAGAAGCAGACATCAGAGTTAATAGTAAAAGATTAAAATCCTTAGAAGTGCTGGCGGATACCTATGATATCAGCAATAATAATAGTCTTGGATGACAAGCATTCCTCTGGATCAAAAGGAAAATAGGATACCTGTGTGACTTAACTTATAATTTCAGAGTCATGCAAGAGGTTCTTCAAAATTTACAGTAGGGAGAAGCTTGAATTTGCAGCATTTATTAATTAGGAGGGAAGATAGAACAGGGAGTTGCAGAGCAAACAATGAAATGAATGAAAAGGATAAACTAGACTCTTCTGGGGTATGAGAACCGGGAAGCCTGTGGAACAATTAGTGGATGTGTTTGGATCAAGGGTGGTTAAAGAGAAAAATAGAGAAAAACCTTGTTTTTTCACATACACTTTCAGTTTTGAGTCTTTTGTGTTCCTGTCCTGCATGCATTGTTTTTTACAATGAAGCGGCTTTCAAAGACTAAGAGTTCATAATGAGAAATACTGGACCAAACTGATAATTTTAAAACATAATATGGTATACCTACAAGAATTCCAGAGAACTTCAAGGGAGTAGTAGTGGGGCTTCTTGGCTTAGGAAAATATATGATCTGTCACAGAATCTGCCATGGTACCAGAGCTTCAGGGAACACAACACAGACCCAACACAGTACCCACAATTTTGTAAAAGGTGCTAAGGATGAATCAGGGAAGTAGAATAGTGAAGTTTTTATCTCTTTCTTGAAAGCTGGTCGGAATGGTAATTAAAAATATGTCAAAACACCTGGAAGATCCTGATAACCAAGATTAATTCTTTAAGCAAAGAGTATCTCATAAATCCTCTGCTCCGTTTTCGGGATGCATCAACAAAGAAGTTAATAAAAGAGAAACATTTAATCTGATATGTTTAGATTTTTAAAAAGCCTTTGAGACTGTTCCACAAAAGCAGAATCTTGATAGGGAAAAGGGATTACTAATGGAGGACACTGTGGGGCCTTATCTTGTTTCATATTTGAATTCATGGCCTTGGCATAAATAAAAAGAGCGTTTGGATGAAATTTGCAGATGGCACAAGGACAGAATGATCAGGATGTTATAAATGAATCCTGAAAGATGGATGAAATGAAATCTTGGATGAGATTCGAGTATGCAAAATATACTACCATGGATATAGGAACTAATAACTTTTGTTCCTGGGAGCTCACCAACTGGAAGTGAGAGAGAAGGAGCAAAAAAGATCTTTGAGTATTAGGTGGTTACACACCATGAACTGCTAAAAGGGAAATGGTATACAAAAAAGTATCAAGAGAATATTCTATGTTAATTCTAATCATTCATTCTTAATAAAGATTCATGCAAATGAAAACAGGCTTTTAGGATCTTCTGAACAATGAAGATCCTAGCCCCAGAACTTTGGCTTAAAACCTTTGCCTAGTAAAGTGAAGGCTGGGGAAGGATCTGATTGTTCCAGAGACACACTTGATGGTAATCAACAGATAGGGAAAGGAGCTTTTAATTTGGGAGGATGCTACAAATTTAAGAACAAATATGTCCCAAAGTGAGGGTGAACAGTAGGAAAAATTCCAGTGTTAATTAAGGACTTTCTGAAATGTCTTTCCTTAAAATGACCTGTACAGGGAAGGTGACCGGACAATGCAACAGTATTTGAAATTCAGTCTCAACAGTGCAATTGCAAGGGCTGATGTTGTGGGGTTTAAATTACCCTGTAATAATTATAGGCATGAGATTTCATCACCATTGAGGACAATGTTGTATGAATGCTCTGGAGACAACACAGAAGTCTGCCCTAGGAGACTTCAGGAAATAGTGACATGAGCAACTAAGACATGTAAAAACTCTGAGACATTGGAAAAACTGAGATTACTGTTTTGAAAAGGAGAGATATTAAAGTGGACAGCTAGTTTATAAAATAATTGCTAGAGTAGGAAAAGTAGACTTAGCTTCTCTTCTGCCTATATTATATATATGACAATAAAAGGACCGTTCAGTGAAACTGGGAAGTGAAAATTGAGGATCACTTTTCCATATCACGAAATTACACTGGAGAATTCATCACTGAAGGAAGTGGTTCAGCCAAATGCTTCACTAGCTTTCAGAAAGGACTGGAAATTTATACAGCTCTCGTCAGTGTCTAGTACTGTCATCAGTGACAATAGAATTGGAGCAGGAGTATTTGTTAGGGTTTTCTCCCCACAAGCTGTTGAGATGTCTGAGGGGGAACGTCCTGGCTACAGATGCCGAATTATTTGTTAAGTGACTGGTGCCCAGAAGAGATGATAGCAAAGAATGTCCCAAGGATGTGTGACTCACACTGAAACATAACTGAATTTAAAATGAAGATACAGAGCTCAAGAAGGGGACTGACTAATGTTTCCTTTCATGGACAGTCATCTGCTGTCCTACTCTTTCACTCAGCCTGAGGTGGAAACAGGAAAAGGAAAAAGCCATTTAATTCTAACTTAATTCAGTTTCTTGTATGAACTATTCAAGCTTTCTGATCAGTCCACATTTGAAAGCATAACATTTCCCTTCAAGTGTTGTTTACCATGGGCCAGGCATGATCCTAATTAGTTGCAGGGTTTTTTGACACCATTGCTAATTGTGTTCTAAAGTTGTTGGTTTATAGGAATAGCCAGGATCAGATGTCTTTCTGTCCAAGGAGTGAGGAGCTGGGACAACTGTGTTCCTGTGCATAATCAGAAGATTTTTGTCTCAAGTATTTGAGGAAACACAGGACGAATAGAAGAGGGGGAAAGTATTTATAAAGGCTTTTGTAAAGTTTTCAGTGCATTTCTGAATGGCTGCTGTCCCAAAAATACTGTCTCCTTCTTAAGGAGTCCGTCAGGAAGAGAGGCTACTTGATACCTGATAACAAATTGGTAAGAAGCATTTGCAGAGTCCCTTAATACCAGTTGGCTTTGTTTAGTCTGTGAGATTTGAAATCTTAAAGTCAATCATTCTTAGTCCTTCTTAAAAATTGGTATGAGCCAGTAGTTCTGCTCTGGATTGCTTAAAATGGCATTGCTGAGGTTGTGGCATGCAGTCGGGGATGATGCAAAATATTGAGAGGTAAGTTAGTCTGCATCTTCTGGAAAAGTTACTGTCAACAACATGAGTAGCCATATACCCAAAATTACCAGTTCTGGCCTGGAAGACTTGTTTACTATTTGTATCCTGTTGGATTTGGTACAACTATGTTTTCCTGACTCCAGATTTGTAGTGATTTTTGCCATATGCAAGCCAATAGGTCAGGGATGCAATGCAAGAAGTATTTCCCAGTATTTCCTCTTCAGTTCTTGGTAAGCAGCACAAGATTTAAGGAAGCTCTCCTTTCCAGCTGTGAAAGAACATGGATATCTGTAGGTGAAACTCTGGGAACAAGGAACCCTATGTTAAGCACTCAGAGTAACCTGGCTTTGTTTCAAATCAGCACTGGCTTTGATTCTGTTAGGGAGACTTTATGTCTGGGATCAAATCAATGTGAGTTGTGGGGAAGAGCACAAATGTGGTAGAGCAATATATAACCTATTAACCAGTATTTCCAGTAACTTGGATCCTCAAAACCAGCAGCAAGCTCTAATTTTCTAAAGGGAAATTTTAAAAAAAGAACAAATAATCTTGACTCTGTCATCATAGTGAATCAAACATTACATGTAGAAACATGTTAGTGAAAGATGACTTTGAGCCTAAACTGCTCTTGACCCAAATTATTTTGGTGCCATGCAGAGAGCCTGAAATAGTTGTGCCACATGAAAAGTGAACAAAGTGTTGAGAATTTGACTCAGTGCCCACTCAGAGAGTAAGGCTCACTCTGGCAGCAGATTAAACTTCTTTGGTTTTGAGGCTACTGGGCATGGAATGGCCATAGTGTTAAACTCTTACCCTCTATACAGTCTGGCTGCAAGCAGACTTCTGGAACATTCCTTCCCATGTGCTGACTTCTAAACTGTGTACAGAACTGTAAGGACAATTTCTAGTGGGCTGCTAACTAACTTTAATCATCAGATTTTAGTGGGGAACACTCCCAGCCACCATTTCATTTACTAGTGCTGTTGTGTAACCAACTAATCTCTTTCAAGAATACAGTGACTGAAGATCTGTTCCTGGTATAAATTGTAGAAAACCATTCACATTCTCAATGAAATCCTGTTTCTGTGAAGTTTGTGGAGGCTCCTGTGTCTTTCAGATCGACATGATTCAATTCTACCATACGGTGGTAGGATAAGGTTTCCTCATTTTGGAGCAAATGGTGGACTGGAAGGTCGGTTGGGCTGCCTGTGTCTGTGGTGTGACTCTCTAGTGCCTGCCTCTGCTCTGTGGCCTGAGGTAACAGTTGTGAATGCATGGAACATGAAGATGAAACATGAAGTTGTAGAGAACTGGATGAGAAAATCACTGCCAGTTACAAGCCCTTCAAACGTTCAGCCTTCCTGTCTTGAAAGTGGATGTCAGAACTGATGTAGTGAACAAAAAAATAAATAAACTAAACAGAAGGATGTTTACAGCTGCTTTTCCAGTCACTGTAGGGCTTTTCCAATCGGCCCCTGTTGGAAGTGGGATGGCTTCATTGCAGAATTCCTTTTTGGGACCATGTTGAGGGTCACAGTACTGCCAAATATCAGAGTCCTTCGGCTTTGGTTTAATATTATGAATGCTGGTTTTGCTCACTGCTCTCTCCTGGGATCTAAATAAAGGAATAAAAAGCAATGCCTCACATTCTGCAGGGGAGGGCTTGTCTGGGCTCTCACCCACATCCTGTATCTGGCAAGCACGAGGACACACAGGAGTCTGGGTCAAAACCAACCTATGAGAAAGATGAACAGCACCAAAACAACATTAGTGGCCATCATAAGTTTTGTGTGGCAATGGAAGGTTCAGCTCTGAGATAGGGCTAGTGAAGGAGCTGCTGCACTTCTTCGATTATTTCACATGGAGCAGAAGCTAGTGCTGGAGCACCAACATGGAGCTAGAGTGTGGCTGGCTGCTCCTGGGATTTCATTAGCTAAGTTACTTGGGAGTGACAAGATGTCATGAGTCACCCCTGCCCGTGGGAACAACAGAGTGGGAAACTCCCTGTGGGCTCTCTGCCTGACTGGTAAAGGCGGTTTGTTGGAGTTTAGGCAACATGGTCTTAAAGAAGGTCGGGTGGTTCCAGCAGGCAGCTGTGGCTGGGCTGTAGCAGGGAGCAGGGGCAAGAGGAAGACTGGCATGAGGGAAGCCACAAAGGCAGGGCTAAGCATAGGTGGGAGCAAAAACCAAAGCAGGACTACAATCAAATGCCATTAGGAAGTCCTGCTTTTGCATTGTCCATGCAGTCCCATGGTTTGGTGCCCTCCTTAAACAGGAAAGGAATTATTCTCTACCCGAGAGCAGTGAATTGACAAGAGGGTGGGTGAATCTGCGGCTGCCCTCAGAAATGCTGGTGCTGCAGTGTAAGCCAGCTCCAGCAGGAGCTGCAGTAGTGCCCACGAAAGGAACATGTCAGGGCAAACCCTCTGATGAGTGAACTCTGCCTTTCATGAGGCCTAAGCCAGAGATGGGATGGGGCTCTGGGCTAGACAGAGAGAGAGTCTGAGACTGGCTTCTGGTTCGTATGTTCCTCAATAAGCAGGGGTGCAATCCTTTAAGGAGATTTCTGCAACAGCCAGATGGGGTTAGTAGTTGTATATTCATTAAGTGACCAACTGTGGATGATTCATTCAACAATTCTCAGAGGCAGAGGGAAGATTTTTAATTTAGGGTGAGCTAAACTGCAGGGTTTAGGGGATAGGAAAGAGTCTTGATTACAGCATGTGGAGTAGTCAAGAAAATTGGCAGTGTTTAATTAAAAATTGTGGAGAACACTTGCAATGGCAGGTATAATCTGGAATCCAGATATCAAATCAAATCTAATCTAATATTGTTAACATTCTCCCCTGCTCCCTTTTAAAGTGAGGAAATTTTGATGTGGCCTGAGTAAACACCTGTGTAATAAACGGAGTCACAAACTCATTTAGGTTGGAAAGGATCACCCAAACCATCTGGTCCAACCTTTGACCAATCACCACCTTGTCACCTGGACCATGGCACTAAAGTGCCAAGTCCAGCCGTTCCTTGAGTACCTTCAGGGGTAGTGATTCCACCACCTCCCTGGGCAGCCCAACCCAATGGAGGAGAACAAGCCCGTCTCAGGGAATAGCGGGGCGTGGATCTTGGTAATTTGTGTATACTTCCAAGTACTCTTCAGTTCCACCAGATGGCAACAGAAATCCGTTTCACCGCGGCAGCATCCTGTAGAGACTGCTCAGTTCCAGTTGCTTTCCAAAAAAGAAGAGAGCTGACGTGATTTTGTCGTCACTAGGCGCGTACGCGATGGCTTTAGATGAAGTAGGACCCTTGCGGACAGCGAGGGGGCGGTGACTGGCGAGCTGAGGTTCTGCTGGCCGCTGGTGGGCTGGTGGGCTGAGCCTCACGGCTGTGGGCAGCCCCTGCCCAGGTTCCAGAGGAGCGAGGATGTGCCAGCCCACACTGCAGTCAGCCTCTGGTGGCTGTGCAGATGTGATCTCGATGACCCAGAAACAGAAATAGCTGGGGGTGAATTCAGGGCAGGCTTTGACAGAGATGATCAGGCTTTGAGAGGGCCCCCAGAAGCATCATCGCGGGGAGCAGTGCAGTCCAGTTTGGGCGGGACGGCGGACCAAGGGGATGCAGGGCTGCTCAGGCACCCAGAGGTGGCAGGCTGAGTCATGCCGGTCACTGATGTGGGATTTATCCTCGCATTAAAATTCGTTTCCCTGGCAGCCTCGGCCATCATTTTGACCTCAGATGACTTGAGCACGGTTGCCATGGGAACTGGGTTGCTCTTCCCTCCATTCCCTCCACTTACTGTCTCTAGGAAGCAGCTAGATATTCGTCAAACACTACAATAAATCAGCCGTCCTCCCGTGCCCTCTGCCGCTATGGGGCCGGCGGTCCTGCCCGTCTCTGCAACAGGTGAGGGAGGGAAGCGCTGCCAGATCCCAGCTCTGTTCCCCCTACCCCCAAACTGAGCACACACCGCTTAGCAAGCCCTGCCCGAGTGAGCGGCTCAGCTGCTTTCCTGGGGCAGCAGGCACATTTTCTTACCCTATAAATACCTGTCAGGGTTCATCACTGCACACCTCAGAGCCTCGGCTCAGCGTCAGACAGAGGAGTGACTGCAGGAAACAGAATCCCTAAAAACGGCCAGGATCTCGCGGCCAGGATCGGCAGCACTGAGCTTTCGAAAGAGGGGTTTCCCCGTCACCACACTAATAGAGCTAATGGAGCTAATTTAGCTAATTCTAAGACAGGGGCTAGCTCATCTGCCAAGTCCTGGCAGCGTTACAGGCATTCAGAGAAAGAGAAAAGGAAGAGAAAGGAAAGAAGGAAGAAGGAGGGGGAAGGACGGGAGGCTGGCGAGGGGAACAGGGAAAAGAGTGGCTGGAAGAGCTGGGGTGAGGAGAGGCAGCAGAGTGGATTGACTGGGAGGGCAGCTTGAAAGCTTTGTGATGGGCACCGGAGAGGAGGGTGGGGCACAGCCAGAGGTGGGAGGTTTGGGGAACGAACATGTTGAAATTAATAAGATTTAAGTACCCCAGAAAAAGCATCTGAAACTTGTAGCTAAAAGCAAGATAAAGGAAATTTGAAGTTGCAAACGGATCTAGAGATGGGAACCTTAGAAAAAAATATTATTTGGCTTGTTAGCTACAGTCTTACAGCATAGGAAGGAAATCTAGAAATTCTCTTCAATACACGTACAATAGACGTGACATACATTGCAGAACCCCTGCAACAAAACAGCAAGAGCCCTGCTGTTGCCAAATAGTGCCTTCTATATTGCACTGCCAACAGAAAAGCTCCAGGAAATTTTACAGATCTGTGCACATCTGGGGAGCAGGCCAAGAAGCTCCTGCTGCCTGCTAAACCAAGACCATACATCAGTATTTAAGTTCAAAAGGATACAGCAAAACAAATAACTCTTTTCCATGCTATTTACTGTAATCCACAATACATTACGGATACGTGTGCCTATGTGTTATTTGTAAATTATCTGGCCTTTTGGGGTTTCCTGTTTGTCATTTCCTCATAGCTTCTGCCCTCTTTCAACAGCAGTGAGGTAAGAAAATCTAAGCCACTGGAGGAAATGTTTAGGTGCCATAAAGAGGCAGGAGTATTGCAGTATATTTGTGTGCATTTCAGGACATAAAAGGCCTACTGAGTGACCTTAAAGTTGGATGAGAACACAAAATAGATGCCTAGAACTGACCTAAAGTTCTCCCAATAATTCAGCCATCCTCAGTCTCTGAAGAACGCTGTGATCCAGCAAACAGAGGCGGTTCAGGTGCTCACCCGTGTCCCTCATATGGTTTGTGTCCCAGGACAAAGCGGGGCAGTCCAGAGCCCTCCTTCCCCTGCACTGGGTGCCCTGCCTGGGGCTCTGCACACCAGAGGGTGGCCAGCAGAGGGAAGTGCTGGAGTGAGCGGAATCCTGTTGCACAGTCCGGTTTTTGCCAGCACCTTCCATTCCTGGGTACCAGAGGCACCAGTGGGAAGGTGGACTTGGGCCTCCTCCTTGTTCTTGATATTAGCTCTTACTCAGCCCTATCTGTAACCTTTTGCCTTCATGCTTTCACTTCAGCTTTATTTTCTAGTCTCACTTTTGTTCTCTCTTTGCTTCCCTGTATGATTAGCCACAGCCTTCCTGGATCACGGCCTCACCTTATCTATATCTAAGATGGAAAATAAGTCCTTTGTTCTTCTTAAAAAAATATATAATAATCTTTGACTTTGAGGCAGGAGCGATAAACTTGGAATAAGAAGCAAGCACATTAATATAAACACATGTGAAGGGGAAGCAGCTTGTATCCTGTTCAGGGTGATGATCAAGTTGTGAAATGCAGGATATTTTTTTTTTTTGTCAGAAAGGGAGGAAAAATATATAAGGTCCAAAAGATAATGACCAGAACAAAAATGAGGACAGACTCTTGGAAAGGATATCAGAATCTGATAAAACCTAATAAATATGCAAAGTGGTAAATCAGTGTTTCACTGATTTCTTGCCTCAATTAGGATTGTTAACATCACTTAAAACCAGCAAGTCTGCTGAGTCTATATCAGGCTGGTTAAATGACCACATTATCCGTTGTGGCTAACATCACAGTTTAAGCTCAGTCTAGATTAACTCAGAGAGAGAGAGGAGGAGGTTGATATTGGAAGAAATGAGGCTGGAGAGAAGAAGGATGATGGAGAAGAGATGATGCATGAAATAACTGTTGCAAAGGCAACAGTGTAATGTGTGCAGGCAATGGACAATGCTGGGTACAGAGCACAGCACAAAAGTTTGGGGTGAAAGGGGACAAGTACATGGCAGATGAGAGAACATGAGGTAAGAAGGGGAAGCTGGGGGATCCAGCATATTTTCATCATGTTACCTGGCTTGGAGCTTTTGCTGCAAAGATGCTGAGGTGCAAGAGAACAGAAGAAGTGCCAGGAGGTGGGGAGCAGGAGATAATGGGATTATAAAATTAGAAGGCTTGAAGTCTATTTCCAGGTCTGGCATGACTGATCCATGTCATATGGCAGGGGCATTAAATAACTCTGACCTTTGTTGAGAATATTTGTTGCTGCTGCTGTGGAAGTTTCTCTGTGCATTCCTTAACACACTGTTCTTAGTAAAGGACTTAATGACAAATCAAGGCTGACTTTATCTGGACTGATATTAATACGCCCAAGAAGATCCCCTCTAAGGCTACAATGGCTCATGTTGTCATTGAACCTAGTCATACCTAACTTATAAGGGGAAATAAACTGGTGTATATCTCAGTGGGATAATGATTCTGCTATGATTATCCTTACATCTGTTTCTATACAAAATAAAAACTACCTCAATCAGTAATAAGTACACACTTTCCAAGCCATTTTTAGTCTAGGAAAAAAAAAATTGGAACTTTGAAACAACATGCACACCAAAACTAGATCATATAACTATCAAAATAACCATTCACTGTGACACAGACTGATAAGAGATTTTTATAAAAGATCTGAAACCATGTGACTCACATGAAAAACTACAAGAGGAATTTGTTTACCCTTCTCAAAAGCTGCCCATTTGTGACCTACACATCAGCAAATTCAGATAAAAAGCCTAAAATTATCCTATGCACAACAGAAGAGTCACATTTTCTGTGCTTGTTTGTCCCATGATGGGGTGGAAGGAAGCATTGTCAGAAGAACTCATCATGTTTTATCATGCTTGCAGATACCAACACTCCTGGTCTGAAGGAAGGAAAACTGTCAGTCTTTTACAAAAGTCATGAGCCAGAGTAATGGCAAAGGAGTCACATTTGTTGCATATACATAAAGGCAGAGTCCTTGTCCCAGGTGGACTAAGTCAAGACCTGGGTTGCTTCAGCTGTGAACAGAAGACAACTGGAAAGCTTTAAAGAGGAGGAAGTACCCTATTGTGCTTCCAGGTTTTCCTAGATGCATTTCACAATGCCCTTTGGCAATGCCAGAGGCACTAGGGAACCTCTGCAGCCCACCTGGGTTTAAAGAGCCAACCTAACTCTGTAGGGTCAGTGTTTTTGTCCCTCCAGCCCCTCTGGGGAACAGGGAAAGGACAGCAAACCAAGGAACCTTGCAGACACTGCACCTGTCCAGGATTGCTAGTGTCAGGTTAGTGCTGGCACGTTGGCTCTGTCTCTGTCACAGTGAGATCCCCTGGGAAGCACCTCTGCCCCAGCCTCTTGGGGATGACTGGGGAAGAGGGAGAGCATAGGTGTGGGAAAATGAGAGCAGGTCCTGATGGTCTGGTCTTGGATTGGATCTGAGACCCAGCAGTGCTAGAGTCTGGGTTACTGTCTGCAGTGTAGCCTCATTCCAGTTTCCTTGGCCTTCTTTTCACCAGGATGAGCAGTCCTGTTTGGTCAGTGCTTGTGGGAGGGCAGCAAACAGAAGCTTTCTCAGGGGACAGGTATAAAGAAATCAGCCCCTCTGCTCCTCACAATGGGAGAAGATCTGGAAACAGGGTGAGATGGCACAGCTGTGCTTATCCAAACATAGCTCCCCCTTTTGCTGTGCTGCCTTTCACCTTTTCCTCAGTGAGGTGAGGCTGGCAGGCTTTGTGGAGGTTGGAGATCAAGCCAGGTCAGCTGAGACTGGAAGCCTGGGAGATACCACAATCTCCAGAGCAGAGCAGGAGGTGTTGCCCTGAGGGAAGTGCTTAGAAAATGGGAGGGTAGTTCCACGTGAGGGAGTTGGGAAGGCCGAGGAAGAAAATGTCATCGGGCAAGTGGTGAGGGCAAAGATTTCAAATAATAGAGTAACAGAGCTCCTCCATGAGGATTACCTGAGTGCATAACAGAGAGATGCTACAGGCATAGGGGGCCCCAAGGGAAAGAGGTTTGTGGGAGATCTGTTGTAGGTAGGAATGACAGAAGTGGTGTCTGGGGTGAGCAGATGCAGATTCATCTGTGTGGGATTGCTGTGTTTAGTCTCCAGCCAATTTTTCAGGTTATGATAATTTGTGTTTGCACTGAGTGGGATAGGTGACATCTCCTCTTCTTGTTGAAAGGGAGTTTAATTTATTGTTCACTTAAACTGCTGTGGGTCTGTCATAATTTCACATTGGTGGAAGCTGGCAGATTCCCATTGTTGGGTCACAAAGCAGGGCAGCTCTAGTAGGGCTCCTGCAGGACACGTAGGGATACAGGGAACATAGAACGAGTGGAACATAGTACTTGAATGCCTTTCATTGCTGCCACATGTGGCAGCACCCTTCCACCTGGGGAAGAGCCAGAGTGAAATCAGGGCTATTGCAAGATCCTCCCTATGAGGATAAAATCCACATCTGGTCCATGTGTCCTACTCCCACTGCTTAACACATCTGGTACACATAAGCACTTGCTCTATTTTAATAGTGCCTTCCTGCTTGAAGGATGACAGAAAGGGGTGCAGAGGCGACAGAAAGGGGTGCAGAGGCGACAGAAAGGGGTGCAGAGGCAACAGAAGAGGGGGATAAGCTTTTTAATTATGTAAAGCATGGGGAATAAGTTATCTGTCTTACATGGAATGGAAATCAGCCTCATGTTCTTAATCGGAGATTCTGCCTGTAGAGGTACCCCACGGAGGTATCTCAGACACCTTCCTTGGTTTGGGGGTTTGAAATGTTACTGCCCAGCAGCTGAGCCTGTGATGAGAGGGAAAACAGAGTGGAACTGGAAAAGTTGGTACCTGCTGGGGATAGTGGGCACAGGTTGTTGCCTGAGAGCCACATGTGTTTGTCATCTGCATCTCTCTGGATCTTTGTAGCCTTTCTGTAAGAAAACAGAGGACCCAAAATGATCCCTGGAAGCTGTCTTCTGGGCACCTTGAAAACTGATGGATGGAAGGGGCTGGGCAGGTTTAATGTCCACACCTGCTGCCTGGCAGGAGGAGACAGTTGATCTCCACAGAGTACAGTGAACTCGTATAAACCTGCTTCGCCACAGCAGTTTATATCAAGTCCAGATATTAGGTGATTAGGGAGCCAAAATTAGAGACTGAAAAGGTTGTACGGTATCCAAGCATGTCATGTTGTGTCTCTGTGACTGGCAGGCCTTTTACTGCCCTTGAAGCCACTGAGGTTTGGTTTAGCTTTTTGAATGTCCCAGGAGGGAGAACAGGCCATGGGGCTACAAGAGTAGGTTGCATTTTTGGTGTTTTCTTCAGTGTTAGCTTGGTCCTCCCTTAGTTGTTGGGAGGAGGCAATCTGTCTGTTTAGGAACAATGTCACAGTACTCAGCAGCTCTTATTCCTCTCAGTAAAAAGTAAGAATATGCTTATGCACACGTAGGCTGTCTCAACAATACTTCCATCCTCTGTGCAGCAATTTCCCAAGAGCTGTATCCTAACTTATTTTGGTGTATAACACCAGCCAGTGAGTGGCTTTGCTTTTCTTCCTAGTTTAAGAAGAGTGTCCTGCTGCAACATCACTCTCTTAGTCATCTAACCACAAAAATTTGGAACATGACTCTGAAGGTCATTTTCTTGTTTCTGGTCTGGGCTAGACGGACAGAATCTGACATGTGTATATTCCCCTGATAGCATCAGCTATGCACATTCCCAGCAGGCAAGTGAGGGTTTATGATCCATAACTATACTTCCTTGCATCCCAGAAAATTGTTTGTTGGTGCCAGAGGCTTCAACTAAGTAAAGGAGCATGAAATCAAGAATGAAAACAAACAGCGTTGAACATACAGCCCTTGTAGTGGCTCTGTTTAGCAAACCTAGCAGCTGCCTGTGCCATGGTCTCTCCTTTTAGTCCAGAGGGAGACTGTGGATTGCCTAGCTGGTGAAGCACTGGTCTGGGTCTCTGGATATCAGGGTTTGATTTATGGCTCCATCACAGATCTTCTCTTGGGCCAACAATGTAGTCACCACCTGTCGGGTTTCCATAGCAGCAAAACAGAATTAATACTATTTCTTTTGCCTTATGTATGTAGACCTTGAGATAAGCCTTCAGGATATACGTCTCTCTTACTCTCTTTTTATACATACAGTGCTTTCTACAGTGTCAGCCTGATTTAAGTTGGACCCTTTAGGAGGACTAATTAATCTTATTAATAATGCATCTCTAGCTGGCTCCAAGCTCTGAAGATCATGTCATCTGTAGTTTCATTTGTTGGTTTCTGTAATGTTCTAAGCTCT
This sequence comes from Toxostoma redivivum, assembly GCA_013397375.1. NCBI lineage: Eukaryota > Metazoa > Chordata > Aves > Passeriformes > Mimidae > Toxostoma > Toxostoma redivivum. The sequence goes on from VXBI01014263.1 coordinate 78,374, forward strand.
GTGGGGTGAACTCTGGAAGAATCAGAGGAGTGGCTGCTATGGGAAAATAATTCCAGATCTTTCACTGAGCCTGGCACAGAATGGGATGGAATTCAGGGAGGCTTGGATCTGCTGTATGAACATCAGATAATGGCAACAGTGGGCAGATATTTATATAATACTACATTTCACTTCACTGTTTAAGGTGTTCCCAGAAATCTTGCATCAATTCTTGATCAGGAATCAGTTGCAGATAAATATGTTATTCAGAGAGTTTTGAGCTTCACTGCATTTTTAGGTCAGTTCAGGATTTAGGGTCTCATGTGACTGGCACATTGTCTTTGTCTGATCCAGTGATTCTTCTGAAAGGCTAAAGAATGTGTTATCTGATAAGTCTTTGGACCTGTTAAAGGTGGTTTGGCTCAGGGTCCCAAATTCCCAGGGAAACCTGAACTCTTGGCATAGGGTAGCTGAATGGCTGTGGTGCCCTGTGCCTTTGTGACAGGAAGAGCTGCACAGTCTGCACATAACATCAGGGATAGTGCAGGAGATGTTTCTTAAGAGAAGACTCTTTGAAGACCTGAACATTACTGACTTGGTGACATAGTGGTCTTTCACCCACAAAGAAAATCCTTCTGTGGGCATTGGAGGAATCCTGCACACATTCTGTCCCTGTCACTCAGTGCTGAACTAATTGCTTCACTGGACACAAAAATGCTGCAAGAACATACTTCCCTTACACTGTCATGCAACTTTCTGAGAATTAGAAGAATATCTGTCACCTACTAGAAGGAGATGTGTTTCTATATCAGCCTTTTTTTTTCCCTATTTCTCCTTTTCTTAATTTTTATTATATCCTTGTACTTTCTTTAACAAATACATTTATTTTGCCCAGCTATTTCTTTCTTTCATTTTCTTAATCTGCACCTTGACTTTCTCTTTCTTTTTCTGTCCATTTTCTGTAAGACAGCTAGTTCCTTCCTCTTTTTTTTGCTTCAATTCTTCTTAATCTCTTTTTTCTGTTTTATTGTCTCAATCACTGCACTGCCATAAGGTCTAGAAAAACAGATGAGTTGAAGTTGCAGAAGAGAAGTGTAACAGTGGCTGTAGTGCCAGGACAGTGGCTGGAGATAAGAATTCAGTGTAAACAGGCTGCACTCCACCACTGCTTGCTCTTTGGACAGGTAGTGCAGTGCTTGTTAGTTAAGGCAGACTTCAATACAGTGGCTTATGGACATCTGAAGTGTGATAGAGACAGCGTTTAGGCAACTACACCTAAAACAACATGGTCCAGAAAAGACTGCACTCAGTGGCTATCATATGCTGGAGGCAAATTTCTGTCATTGCTTTATTTCTTAAAATACTGTTTGCATCCCTGCTAGAGATCAGATGTGACATGGAATGCAGTGGTGATTAGTGTGTTTTCATTTAAAAAAGCCTCCACAGGAAGCCTCTCTCACCACTGGAGGCAGCTGGAATGATGGAGACCCTAAGAAGTTAGAGATTGCAAATTCTGGGTCAGGCAGTGGGACACATCCCCATACAAAGGATAATGAAGGAAGCATTGGGAGTAAGGCAGCCTGATTCCTACCTTACCTGGCATAGGTACAGAAAGCAGGTGATCTTGGCTCCTAGTCTTTTTTCACCATGAGCATGTTCAAATTTATTAGGCAGAGCACATGTATATTCTGAGGACTTCAACAGGTGGTTAGTCAGGCATTCAGAGCAGCGTGGTGAGTGGGTTTGTCCTTCCTTAGCAACTTGTGGATCCATGAACACTGTGTCTAGGAATGTAGAAAATGGTCCCTTAATGGAGAGGCTGAACACTGGTCTCTTGTTCTGGGGTATTGCACTAACCATAGAGCTACCCTGTCAGCAGAGAAAAAGCAGCCACACAAGAATCTCTTTTTTTAGAAGTAAGAGAGGGGTGAGTGCAGGTTCAGGAAAGCAGAGGTTGCAGGCTGCCCCTCTGAAGGAAGGCACCTCCCAGCAGTTCTGATTAACTACTGCAGTGTAACCTGGAGAGTGCTGGGATTTACTGTTTTCTTCTGTGTCATTTTTTTTCTCTTTCTGGGCCCTTGGTTTCCATTTAAGGGACTGAGAAAGTCCCAATGCTGCAGTGCTCAGCATTGTGGCATCTCAGACTGGGATCTGCTTTTTTGTTTCTCTTTGTCTCAGTTCTACATCTGATAAAGGCTCTTTCCTCCTTTCAGTGGGGTGCTGTGAAAAATCAAGATTGTCAGATGCCCAGATCCTACAGTGCTCCTGGAGTGGTGCATTGTGGATGGGAGAGGGTGTACAATTAGTGACATATTTTGAAGCACTTGATATATTGTTCTGTGATTCCCTGAAGACTGAGAATCGGCAAGATGCTGCCCTATCTCATATCAGGTTCCAAATGGCTGTACCAGAAGAAGAAGTAACACAGCAGTCCTTCACTTGCGGGACTTTAGCTCAAAGGCATAGTCTCTGGTATCACACCTAAATTTCAATGTTTAGTCTCGCTCAGCCAGGTCCCCTTTGTTTTTGGCATGTTTTATTTCTACCCCCTAAGTTCTCCTGCTGTATTTCTGAGTTGAGGGTAGGTGGATGTCTCGACAGGAGATGCCTGCTCCTTGCTCTTACTTCTGAAAAATCTGTTTTGTCTGTCTCTTCACACACCCATTGCCAGGAGATTGGGTTTTCCAGGGCGGATGTCTGTCAGACTGATTGCTGTGAGGTGTTCCCTTCTTTAGAAATTCAGCTGCTTGGGGACCTGAGATATGCACATACAAATGTGTGAATAGGTGGATCAGAATGAGGATTAGTAGGAGGGACTCTGGTATAATGTGGAAAGGCCTCAAGGAGCCTCACTGCGCCTCAGAGGAACACACAAACAGCATGGGGGACCAAGGGGCCTCTGCAGAGCAGCTGAGTACAAGGAAAAATGACACTGAATACCCTCTAGCTGCATGAAGTACAGTCACTCTCCATATCAATCCTCGTGTGGTTGAGGTTTCCACATGTGGTACTGGCTGTGTCTGCCAAAAAGTCTGCTTTACATGGCTTTCCTCCTTCCCTCCAGCCTGGCACTGGCGCAGCTGATAGCGGGGCTGCTGCACTCCCCTAAGTGATGAGGACGTGAGAGACTGCATGAGGATGCAGTCCAGCTCCCTCGGGCCACCTGCTGCTTCCCAAAAGGCTGATGGCACTAATCAAGGACAGAGAAGGGCAGCTCCCCACCCCCACTTGTACTTTTAACCCTGTGGGGACCATGATGTCTTTTCACCTTGGGATGCAAGTGAGGGATCACAGCAGCAGAGGCTGGAAGAGGAATGCACACGCAATGAAAAATGATGAGAGGGAGTGTGCCTGGGGAAAGGAGGAGCCACTGATGTGAAGGGCATAGAGGAAATACATGTTGATGGGTAAGCGTACGGAAAGATGTACAGATGCAGCAGTAGGGAAAAGGACAGAAAGGATAGATGGAGAAACCACAAAGAGATGGAAGCAGACTTGGAGAAAGAGAAAGAAGGGAAAAAGAAGACAGTCAGCCTGAGAGGATGAAAGCCCAAGAGCTGGCTAAAGGAGGGTTATGTGACATACTGAAACCAAGGCACTTGGCCAGTGGGTACAAACTTGACATCTGGTCCTGCCTGGGGCAGAGTTTTGTAGAAGGCGAACTACCGATGTTTAAAATTGGTGCTTAGCGGGGAGAAGACCACTGGCTAAAGATACAAAGTTCAAAGGCTGGGTGGGTTCCTCAGTCTTGGGTGGTTTCCCCCATATGTTCCTTGATTATCATTCTTGTAGCTCTGTCAGTAGCCATGTATATTGGACTGGCCAGTGTGTAGTCCCTTGCTATCCTAGACCTGCCATCTCATTTCTTTAGTTCAATTGCTGAGCTGGGTAATGGCCAGTTCTACTTATCTGTGTCATCAACAGAGGAATCTACACTCTTCCTCATGCATCTAGTCTCTGCTTTCCCAGGTGCATTTCCCCATACTCACATTGTTTGTAGAGCGATAATGCACTTGGCAGGAGAGCTAATTCAGCAATATAATGTCTTTCAAACAAAGTGCACCCTGTTCCCACCTGGTCAATTAAACCGGAACAAATCTGTGCAGAAGCACTGACCTGAGGCCAAGCACTTTGCCTCCTGGAAAGATGTGTGGTGACTTTCCCTGTGAACACCACCTCAGCCCTACTTGGAGCTGTGGGATGGGCAGCTCATCCCTGCTGTGCCAGCAACTGCCAGTCTGCTCAGGCAGATTGCAGTAGGGTCAGCCCCAGCTGTGATGGTGTTTTCCATGCAGTACATTCCTGTACAGCCTGCCTGAATGAAGCCCCTACTGGAACAAACGATATTGATGCTTTCTTGTGGATGCTGTTGCTCTCATAGAGCAAAAGCCATGGAGTGGTGCTGAGCCTGTTTCCTGCAAACTGTCTTGTCTCTGGGGAACTTCAATCCAAAGCTTCTCAGTACTGGAGATGTTTGTTGTAGCTTGTTCTTGGTACCTGACCTCTGAGCAGGTGGCCTGTACCTTGCTGATAAACAGGGCCACAGTGAGAGCTGTTTCAGAGCAAACAAAATATTATGGGAAGAAGACTTGCTGCAGTTACGTGGATTGGAAGGAGGAAGCCATGCAGCCAGGTCTGTGACCTCTCCAGTTTTAAGAGCTTTCTCTGGAGAGGCCTGGGCCAGAGCAGCCACAGCTCCTCTCCCCCAGGAACTTCTGCAGGGAGTTGCCACTTGGGAGTACAAAGGAGCTCTACTTACACTTCACGGTAAAGCTGTGCAGAGCAGCACTTGGGCCCACCCTTTTGCAAATGGTCATGTAAAATATTAAAAGTATTGCCCTTCATATCTGGTTGGAAAGGTACAGATTTCTTTCTCTTTCTGAGAATTTGGTCAATAGCATTAACTTTCTTAATGCTTTCAGTAAAATCTTATCTTTACTGTTCAAGCTCTCCCTTTTTCCAGGTTTGAGACCTTATCACTGTAAGGAGTGATATTTTTTTGCAAAACAAAGCATGAAGAAAAAACATCTAGTTCTCCTGTAGGATTTTGCTTTTATTTTTATGAATGTGAAAGTTGGAGTTTGGATAAACTTTGCCCAGTAGAAATAAAAAATAAAAATACAGGCTTTCAAAGAGGGAACAGGTGACTACCAGTACACAGAGATGCATATATAAAAACAAATATATATATATATATGTATGTGAGTGCAAGGAAACAGAAATATGCAAACAGGAACAAAAATACAGCTATATATTACATATACACTCATGATCATATGTGTATCTACATACCTTGGTATGTAAAGTAGCATGTATGCAAATATGTTCAGGTATTTAAATGTAAGCTCGGAAATAAAAGCACGTGGACATATATGGACATAAAGTATTATGTACATACTTTAATATGATGATATTATTAATATTATGAATTCATGCACTGGTAATCTCAGGCATGCTATTGTTTGTACTCGTATGCAACATCACACATTAAGTGTCTGTTTATGTGTCAGAACATAAAGTTGCTCAGATATGAACATTTTATATAGAAATGCAACTGTAATGCAGCAGGCCCAAGAGAATCCTCTACCTACCCACCAAAACACACCTGGGCAGCTGTGCACAGCATCCCTGCACAGCTAGGCTGGCTGAATGCAACCACTCTGGTTTTCAAAGGGGTGAGGAGGGCCAGGGCAAGCAGGTACACACGTGTGTAGGAGTGCAAGTGAGCCATGAAAGGGTGAAGGAATGATCCTGGGGGAGGACAAAGGGCACGTGGAGCACCCAGAGGGAGCAATACAAGAGCCAGATGGGTTTACATGAGCAGGGCAACATCACTGGAGGGTGAGAAAGGAGGCTGGGGAAGAGACAAGAGAGCACGAATCAGGAAACGTGGTATTCCTCTGAAAAGGAAGAAGTATGAGGGGACACTTTAGGGGAGATACCCACCCTGGTTTGCTGGCACCTGTTCCTGAGGGGGAGTGGAGCAGAACTGCCGGAATGGGATTGGGATTGGGATGGGATGATGAGGCTGCATGCTGGAATCCCTTCTGCCCCCTTTCTTGTGGTTGACCCTGATGGCAATAGAGAGCAGGACTGGGTACATAAGGCAGCTTTTCCTGACGAGCGTTTTAATCTCGTCTTTAATCTGCTCTGCCTGGATCTCAGCACAGGAGCAATGTGCGCGATTTTGGAACGCTCTTCCCGTCGCCCCCTTCTTTGACCTGCTTGAGCTGCTCCTTGTGCTCCTGGTGACGGAGTGCCGTGCTTGGGAGAGAGGGGAGCAGTGCCCCGGGGCAGCTCAGAGCTTCTCCTGCTGGGACAGGAATGATAAATCCCGGCGCGCTGGTCCGCTTTAGCCATTGTTAGCCCGCATAGGGATATAGGGGGAGGCTCAGGTCCCGCTGAGTGTTTACAGCTAACTTTAGATTACAATAGCGAGGGGAGTAGGGGATGGTTAGCCAGGAGCTTTGTTCTTTTCGTGGGAATCCTGCTGCTGTAATTACTTGTGATCTCAGCCATTTTCACAGTCTCTGTTCCCCTCTGCCCCAGGCTACAATCCTTCGCTCTGTTGCTGGAAAATGCAGTGTGATTCGGGTCAGGCACCTGGAAACAGAACCTGGCTTGGTGAGAAATGCCTCCAGAAGCGGTGTTTGTGCATCAGCAGCTCTGCTCGTGCCCGGTGTGTGTGTGTGTTCATGTCTGAGCTGCTGTGTCGAGATACATGTGCTAATGTGTGTGTTTGCTGGGGCGTGTGTCGCTCTAGTGGGTGGGTTCGGCTCCGCACGCTCTGGGTGCGTGTGCTGGCCCTGCGTGTAGTTTTGTCTCGCTAATGTTGGGGTGTGAGAAACATGCCGAAATGGGGACGTGAGATAAGGCAGCTCACACTGATGAAACACCTCCACTCCGTGCCATGGGTGCAGGCCCAGACTGGCTCTGCGTGCCAGCAGGCAGCATTCCCCAGCACCCATTCCACTGGTGCTGGCTTGACCAGGCTGGGCATAAAATGTGAGGAAGCCTATGCTTTCTGATCGGTATCTGCGCCACTGAAACCCTGCAGCTGGTTAAGCAGCTAGAGCACATTGCCCATAGAGCTGCATTCGTCAAACTTCCCGTCATCCTTCCCTCAGGCTGGCACAGTGCCCCGCACGTACCAAAGAGTTTCTTCTTACGCCTTCCACAGAAAAAGTGTTTCCCACCCTCCTTAAGAAATAACATTTTACCACCTAAATATAGTCATTCCTTGACCAATCTGAAGTAAAGATTAGTTTTGTGAAGATTTAGCAGAAATAACCCGGTCGTTATGCATGTACTGCTCAGCCTTTGGGAAAAGGAAGGAAGGAAGGGAGGGAGGTTCAGATGACTGGCAACCCTAATTCCCTCTATTCCATACATTCTGTTCCTCTCCAGACGTTTTCATTAACAGACCCCTAGTCCAAGCACTCTCCTAAACTGTGTTTATCTTCCTATAGTACTTTGCTAGGAAATTCCCTTTGTAGTTTCACACCTTGGTACAATTTTTTTTTTCTCTGCTTATGCTGATGGGCTTTAATTGAACTTCATTAGCCAGACTGATTTCTTACATTGCCCTCCAAATTTAGTTTTTTGCTCAGGGTGGCAAAAAACACAGTGAGATGCAGTGACTGATACAGAAAAACCCACACCACATATGTTTTGGCCAAAGCCTCTTGCTCTTGCAGCCCTGCAGCCTCCTGATAGCTCACCCCTGAGCTCCCATCACAACTCTGCTGCTGTCTCCACCACCCCAGATTCTGCAGCATCCCAGTTCACGACTGGGACATGGGCTCTGGGGCAGTTTCAGTTGTAGCTCACCTGTACCTTCAAGAGAAAAGGAGGCAAAAATGGAGAGAGATCATAAGAAAGGCAGTGGTAAAAAAATATATTTATAACATTCTCTAGGAGTCACATGCACATACTTTATTACTGCTATTCTGAGACATGGAGCAGTGTTAGAATAAAATAAATAAATAGCACAAGAAAAGGCAAATGTACAGGCATATAGCTCCTCTCTTTTTGCTAGAAAGCCTGGTAACACAAGGCAACATCAATCAGGATTAAAAGCAGGCTTGTGGCCTAGATGTTGGCCAGGAGTCTTTTTCCAGTCAGAACAAAAGAAGAGGACAAGGCCTGAAGCCTTATAGGAAATGGGACTAGGAAACCTTAGAGGAATTTCAGGAGGTTGTCACGTCTTTCACATAGCACCAGGATAGAATTTTCAAGGGGATACTGATTTCCTCTCCAGCATGTGGGTGTCTGCAGAACTATTCATTCTTTTAATAAGGTTAGTTTCTCTTTGTGAAACATTATTAAAGCATTAAATACTGGTTTCCGCTGATTTTTTTTTTACAATGGATGCTTCCCCTTTTGAAAGCAACGGTAAAAAGTATTAAAACTTTTAACTTAAATTTACATCAGATTAACCAGCCAGCTTATCGACCAAAGTTTTCAGACAGTAGCTTCAGCCTACACTGCACCGTGGTTGAGGACAGAATTTAAAGGTGGCTTTGGTTCACTGCCGTGATCTCTCCAGGGCTACATCTGTGCTTTTTTTAGTTCGGTAATGTTGCAGCTTCCTCCTCTACCTCTCTCTCTGTTCATCTTTTCTGACTATTCACAAGTTATCCTTTTTCCTCTGATACTTGGCTTCTGCCTTTTTCTTCCTTTTCTCTTCTATTCCTCTGCCTTGCCCTTCTAATCTGCTTTAGTATTTTCTTTCTTCACCTCATTATGTCCTTTTGTTTTTCCCTTCTGTCTCTCCATTGGTTCTTTTCTCACTCGCTTAACCTCCTGTTGTTTACAGGCCAACCTACATCCCACCCATCATCTTGTTTCACTCTTTTATCTTTCCTCCTTTTCTTCCCCCCTCCTCCTAACCTCCTCTCAACAATAAAAGTTACTCATGGCTTGAGGGGGAAGCATCTGGCTCATGCTGGCTCTCATTCTCTCTCCTTTGTTCTGAATGCTCTTTTGTTACAAACACAACAAACAGAAAAGCACAAAATCAGTTCTCAAGGCAAACACTGCATAATAATTCTCCTTGTCCCTGCTCCTCTTATCTCTGAAGAATTTGTTCCTCAGGCAAAATAAGAAGAAACACGAGATAGGATTCGCCAAATTTGGAGGCGAAGCAGACACTGGAAAGAGCTTCATCGTATGGGGCACCACCACTGAACTGCAACTTGGGCAGATTCAATAAAGTAGTTGAAATATAGCTTGCCAAGAGTTTAGACAGCAACGTGATGATCCCGTGGTTGATCAATCCCCGTTGATCACTCTGTGTTCCCATTAGGTTGTAGAGGCATGGACAGGACCAAAAATGTTAGGCTTTTTATTTTTTTAGCACCTAGTTTTTGGCACCTTCTCCTCATTTGTGCCTTAAGCCAAGGCCTTGTGTATATGGAATGTGTTTGCCAGAGAACTGTGCCTGCTGGACCTCCACTGACGTTCTCAAAAAGCCATGGAAAGGTGCTTCTGTGGGGCCACATGCCAGCTCCAGTCCCTGAGATAAATTAAAATAAGAACAGGCTTGCCCATTGTTGGAGCTCTTGCTTAATGTTAGACATGGATTCTCTGATTAAACCAGCTTTCCTCAGAAAATGGAAGCTCCCTGGAAGTGAAATGCTGGTTGGCATGCACTAGTTTAGACATGCAAGCGTTCTGAAAGCTAAAAAGCAAAAAGCTTGTGAAGCAAAAGACAAGCCGTTCCCAATCTCCGCAGCTCTGTGGTTAGGATACCGGTGTTTAATGTGGGACAGCCAGCATCAAGCTCTACCTGGAACCGGTTCTGCCTGGCCCTTCCCCTAGCAACCTTAGGTCTGGCTGCCCACATGCCGTGGGCCTCCATCCTAGCACAGTTACTGCACTTTGCATAATATACGAGTATTATATTCACTAAAAGATTGGATGAAGAGTTTTGGTGCAGCATCAGATAGCTCTGCTACAGAGATGTTAAGGTACTTCCCCTAACAGCCGATCTTCAGAAGAATTAGCCGTGATGTGGGAGGTAGGTGTGTGTCCTGGGACAGAAAAAAACTGGTATTTAGGAGGAACAGGCTGTGATGCGAACTTCAACTCTAAATATTTGAGCATCAGCACACGGGGCAAAACTCACTGAAATGTATATTTTCCTTCACATTTCTTAGGGAAATTGGGGTTTCAGTGGTGCATTTTGAGCTTTAGAAAGAAACAGTCTTTCTCATTACTGTTTACTTCTCCAGCTCTGTTAAATAAAGACGTGCTACCCATGATGTTCTGCATTATGTATTAGAGATTTAATTTCCAGCTAAACTTCTATTGCTTCTAAATTGGACCGGTAGCTATGTATGTATTTAATCTAATCTCGAAGTTTGGTTTGCCCAGCATTTGCAACAGACTTATGTGGGTTAAGAATAAACAAAGAATGAGGACATTTCAGAACAATGCAGTCCAAAGATTGTCTCTGCAATGTGAATGTGCTTAAAGCCTCCATAAATATGGCAATTTCTCACACTAACAAGTAAATGAATGTTTCCAGAGCTAATGCCAGAGTTTGGGACAGCTGGGTGATCAGATTCAACGCTGAGCTTGCAAACAAATGGAAAGTAAGCGAGGAAAAAGAAAAATGCGAGCCAGAATTCCTCAAACAAAGTGTCACGGAATTAGGCTGGACAGAGCTGAGGCTGGCACAGCTCCTTGCTCCCAGTAGCAAGAATGATCCTGTAGTACCTGTAGACACATGCATAACCCCACACATAAACACTGCACAGCGCTCCACAGACACAGGATGCAGTTACACAAACAGCACCAATGACCTCACAGGAGGAGCAGGACGGAGCTCCAGCAGTGGGGAATATACACATAAATATGATAAGGTGGGAGCTAGGCTAAGACAGTCTGATAAAAGACACCAGTCTCTCTGATGCTGGCACAGGGCTGCAGCCCCACTCCTGTTGCTGGTACGCACACACACAGGTGTGTGCAGGATGGCCAGGACACTCCTGGACCCCCAGGAACCAAACTGGCATGGCCTCACCCTTAGAGACAAGCAGACACCAGTGGTACTCACCCCTACAGAGAGCACCTCAAAGCTAGAAATAGGATTTAATAACGAGATACTAAAAACTGTGCTAACCAAGTGCTGGACACTTTTGCTAGTCAGCCAAGAATTTTCATGCAACTGTCCCTTCTTTCCCCACATCTCTCCCTTTCCCCTTTTTGTTTCCTCCCCTAAACATCCCATAGTAAGTCTTGTACAATCCCAAAATTCTCTTCCCGTGCATCCTGTAAGGTGTCCGTGGCCCTGTACACAGCGCCTCCTCTTTCACAGTTTAAAAGATGCTCCAGCTTCGGCTTTGTGATGAATTTCACACCTGGGCTGGTGACTCTCCTGAGCTGCTGGCCCGGCAGGGTGTCCTTAATCTGGGTTGTCACCTGGCATTGTGTCCCTGTTTTCCTCCGGGTGAATGAAAATGGAACCTTTGATGTGCTAATGGCTCTTGTGAGGGGCCGGGGAGTAGCTGGGGCAGAGTGTTAGCGGGGCCCCTCGTTCTCTCTGTGCCCTTCTGTGGGTGTGAAGAGGCGCTTTTGTCACACAGCCGGAGGAGGAGGACTGTGCAGGCATCCCATGCCCTTCCACGCTTTTTCTGCTGGCAATATTTTAACAGCAACACACAGAATAACCATGAGATATTTATCAAATAAATATAACACATAAACACCCCATGAGGGTATTTATCACTCACCCTCATAAATGCCATAAAATAAACGGGTATTTCTGAGAGTGAGTGAAAGAAAGCTTTGACCTGTTAATTTCCAGTTATGTGTAGCCAGGTGACACCACCAAATAAACAGCAGAATCGAATTTAAAATGGGATTGTTCCAGTTCCCCAGAATTTGATGGCAAAAGTGATATCTGGTCTCAAGGTATTTTTCCTAACAATAAAAAAAACAGGGCAAGTCAGCTTTTTTCCCCACTGTCCTTGCCCCCAGCCCTCAATTGCTGCTGTTTTCTGAAGTCAAAGTCCTTGACAGATTCTTAATTCAGTGAAGACTTTTATTGTCTGACAGCACTTCTGCTTGATTCAAAGCACAACTCTTCATTATTCTCCTGGAAGAATTTAGTAATTGTTTGACCTGAAGGATGGACAGTAAATGTGGACACAGTGGTGTTTGATTTAATTATAGACTCATCAAACGGTTTGAATCAGAGAGGACCTTAAAAATAATTTTGCTTCAATCTCCCTGCCATGGGCCATGACACTTTCTACATTTTTCTCAAAGCCCCATCCAACCTGGTCTTATGCACTTCCAGGGATGGGGCATCCCCAATTTCTCTGGACAATCTCTGCCAGTGCCCTACCACCCTCACTGTAAAGTTTCTTCCCATTACCTAATCTAAATCTGCCCTCTGTCATTTTGAAGCCATTCCCCCATGACCTGTCACTACATGCCCTTGTAAGGAAGGGTATAAGTCTGGGACTAGATCGAGCTTCAGCTTTGCCCCCACAGATTCTAGCATCGTATGAAAAATGTATTTTTGGCAACCAGACAAACAAAAAAAAAATCCCCGAAACGCAGCTACCCAGAACTGTACTTTCATCCACAGCTTTGCGAGGCGGTGGGAGCACCCGCAGAGCACAGCATTCGACTTCAGGCTACTGCCCGTGCTGTTTGTATGGCTGCCTCTGCACCGTCACTGCCCGCCTTGCTGCTTTAGCTTATTTTTATTATACAACAAATAATAAATAAAGATGTCGCTGTACATCACGCAGCCGCTGTCGGGGCATATCGCCGAAAGCATCGCTTGTGCCATCAAGCATCGCTTGTGCCATCAGCCAACGCTTCGCGCGTTGCATCCGAGGTGCGGCGGGTCCTTGTGCGGTCCCTGCGGCGCGGGGAGCGCGGCCACCGCCCCCCACGGCCGCCCTGCCCGGCCCGCTCCATCACCGCCCCGCAGCCCCGCACGCAGATGCCCGTCACGGAGGGGCGGGAGCTCCGGGGCGTGCTTGGCGATGGCTGTGTTTTGGGGCTCGGTAGCGGCGCAGCCCCNGCCGCCGCCTCTCGCGGGTTCCGTTAGGTGCGCACGGGCGGCCGTTCGCTGGCAGTCAGTCGTGCACCGCCAGCCACCGACGATGGACACCAAGAAGGTAGGGAGGCCAGCGTGGGCTCCTTCTCGCCCTCTTTCCCCCCGCCGCTGGGGGCTGGGCGCTTCCTCGGAGGGATGCGGGAGGGATGCAGTTGCGGGTGGCAGTGCGGATGGATGCGCTGGCGGTCCCGGCGGGGCCGCTGCTCGGCCCTTGGGCGGCTCTGTCTGCGGGGGCGGGTGTGAGGGGGGGACCGCGCAGTTTGCGAGAGGTTGTTGCAGGTCGCGAGATCGATTTTGGTTTCGTGCGCGTGGCCTGATGATGCACATGATGCTGTCCGCGTTGTAGGGTATTGATCACGAGGTTTGCTTCGCTGGCGGTGCCGCACTCGGTTTGTCCCGGGCTTTAGGATGCTAAACGGAGGATTGATGTGCAAGGCATTTTATGGTGATGGGAGTATGACCTATAAAACCATTTTTAGATTTCAAGAAGGTGGCAGAGGACGTCCTTCCCCTCCTTCTCATATAGAGAGCAGCGGATATTTGTCAGTATCTGCTCGTCTGCAGCTGCGAGTGAGATGTGCGTAAGTGGAGTGAGCTCATGACTGCGTGTGTTTGAATGTACTAAGGGAGACGGCAAATACCCACCGGAACCTGGTGCGGGATGCCGGGAATTACACGGGGACAGCCAGAATTGGAGAAGGCCGGGACTCTCATCGCCATATTGATGGGAGATGGGGGCAGTGTGAGAGGATGAGGCAGAGGAAAGGAGAGCGTGTGGTGAAGGTCGTTCAGAGAAGCGCGGGGAGGCCACTTCTGCCGGGCTCAACAAGTTGTACAGCTCTGGGGTTCGAGGCAGTGAAGGAGGGGAGCCGGCGAGAAGCATATCCAGGGAAATGAGTGCTGCCGACGCCTGTGGTCGGAGGGAGGGGTGGTGGTTTGAATTCCGTGCTGGTGTACAGACCTCAGCCTTGAGCCTTTAGATAGAGTGGGTGTAGCTGAACTATTTCTGAGCTCCCTGTTTGCCTTTTGGGAAGTGAGGCGCTTTCAGCATTAATAAATGATCCATACATTAGATCACAGTCTGGCTCACTGGAGGGGATGGGTCATGCCATGTGATGTCTAGGTGGTGGGAGGCTGGGGAGGAGATGAGTAGCAAACAGCAGCCAGGAGAAGGAAGTATGAAAGAGGGTAGAACAACTAAACCTTATTTATGTACCATGTAAGTGGGAGGTGCCCACAAAGCAGGCACTTTGTGGTCCCTGCAGTATCCAAAAGGAAAAGGCCAGCTGTGGTCACTGCAAGCCATGACACAGCAGAGTCCTGGGTGAAAGGTGCTCTTGTGTGACCCATGTAGAGAACTGGGGTTTGTCTGCAGCTTTGTCATACCTGCTGGTTAGAGCTGACCTGGCCTGGAGTCCCAAAACTGCTTAGATATTGTAATGCATTTCTGCAGGCTTTGAAAGAGCTGTGTCCTTGTGGTTTTGTGCCAAATTTCCTTGAGATAAAAACGAGGGGAACAGTCACAGGGTGCCAAGGAGAATGCCTGAACTGCCTAGGGTGTGTTCAGGTGTGAATGCTACCTCCATGCTCATCTGCCCCCTGTCCACTTTGTCTCTATCACTGACCTGGGCAGGAGGACATTTCATGATGTAGGTGGGGGAAACCATGCCTGAGAGTCCTTTCCCCAGTTTCTGTTTACTGAACTGTTTACAAACTCGGTTGTGTCTGAGGGTTGTGCAGGCCAAAAGCACATCTGTGTTTGGCTTAAAAGATTGGTGGAGGTGGCATGAGCACTGACAGAAGTTTATTGTTAAGAGCTTTGGGTAGTTAGTTTTGAGAGCCACTACTCCTGGAGCTGAGCTAGAAAGTGAGAGACTGGAAGAGCTGTGACAGGCCCCACTAAGTAGTTTACTCTGCCAGGCTTAAGTACAATAATTGGAAAGTCTTGGAAGAGGAACTGTTAATATTTTTGGAAAATATTCCAAACCTCCCGAGAGGGGAAGGAACACAATCTTTCCAAATTGTGCCAACTCAGGCACTGGCTGCCTAAGTGCCAACTCCTGAGTCACCTGCTCCCCCACACCTCCCTCACTCGGAGCTGGCTTAAATGCCACAAGCTTTAAAAATGAATAAAATGTTAGATGGTTTTTGCTGACACTTATGTTTCTCAGTCTGTGGGACTTCTGAGGTTGGGCCTTCAAGCTTTCCCTATGGCTCTGAGGGCTCAGCAGTTTTTAATTTAATAGAAATTCAGGTATACTGAAACTTCAGGGAATGCGCTTCACTTAAAATACCCACTCTTGCCACAGCTTAAAGAAAAATAGATGGGAAGCTTGGTAGCAACTGCTGCCACCTCTTGAGGCAGGCTGCTGTGCCAGTGCCCTGGGGCAGGGTTGGGAAGCTCTAGCCTGGGAAAAACAAGCCTGTTGCTGAAGCGGGTGTGTTGTAACTGTTAGGAGTGACTGCCAGTGTAGCTCATGGGCAGATCTGAGACTCAGTTTATGAGAACCTGTCAGCTGGCTCAGGGAAGAGTTAGACCTTTCTTTCATGACATGCCAGAGATCAGCAAAAGCTTCTGTAAAGCAGATCAACCCAAAATAACAGCCACTAATGCAGCCAGTGTATTCATTACTAATGAGCTGAGAACAGTTGCTGAAGGTCAGGAGATAATAAAGAGGAGGCCCTGACAAGCCCTCATACTTGTAGCCACAGAACTTTTTCTGCTGTACAAGTTGCATCTCCCTTTCCAGGGACGGGGATCCAAGTGATGCTGCTGGTACTTACCCTTGCTGGATAAAAGCCCATTCCCTGCCCTCAGAGCATTTGCACATGGCACCTATGAGCTGCAGCTGCTGTTTATGCTGAAGAGAAACTCAAGTTGTGTAGAAAGCCACAGAAACTAAATAATTGTTCCCTCTCTTTCCACAGAAAATCACAGCGCCTCTTGTCTATGCTGTTTGCATCGCTGCCATTGGATCTCTCCAGTTTGGGTACAACACTGGTGTCATTAATGCACCTGAGAAGGTGAGGAATGAGCTGGGGAGGTGGGATGAGTGAGGGGCTGGTGGGAAGACAATGCTGTATAAAGGAGAGGCACTGTCTCCCAAGCAGCCAATCATTTGGTTTTGGTTTATGAAGTTAGTAAGGCATTTAAAACCCCCTTTCAAACACAACATTGAACAGGAAGGACAAACTTTTGGGGAGGAGAAAGAGCAAACAAAGAGGTTAATTCTCTTAATTAGAGGCACAGGAAGGGCAGGAGAGCTCCATCTGCCATATGTGGTTATGCAGAGGAATGTGAGCTGCTTCAGTTTTGAGTCAGAACAAACCAACCATGGCAGAAGGAATGTAGAGAGCAGTGTGCAGAAAACAGTTAAGGGTTGGTAGGAATTATAGCTGCCCTAATTTAGTTTTTCACCTTTATTTTACTTGTTTATTCATTCCTTGTGTGTTAAGTATAGACTCAGTGCTTGTAAAAGGGCTGACTTTGACTTTTGACCAAATCATCCCATGACTGTAGCCTAAGAAATAAGAGGTGAAGAAAATGAGAGACGTGGTTTTCATGCAACTTTAAGATGGTTCCTCTGTCAAGAACTGAGTCATGAATACCACATCCACCCTGTCTCCGGGAAGAGATGTGCACAACTCACACACTAGGATGGGGGATGGGGTCAGTCCTCCCTTGCTAATGTCCTGCTGCCATCTGCTGGGGGCAGGCACTCTGTCCTCCCCCAGCCCATGCCAGAATTTACCTCACTAGCTAAGAGGATGCCTGGGAAATCAGCAAAGTGGCCCTGTCACGTTCTCCTGGGACAGCATTATGTAAAAAATAAACAATTTTTCAGGCTTAGTTCAGTGAAGCCTTGTGTGTCTCCCAACTATTTCTATATCAGAAATCTATCCCTGCTGTCAGTGTTTTGGTATTGCCAGAAATGTTCCCATCCACTCACTGGTCATGTTTTCTTGTTCCCTTTCATTCCCAACTGTCTCCCGCCTCCTCCCAAGAACCACCAGTGACTCACATAATCTGAAATATGCAGAAGACAGCCTGTTTTCCTTAATAAACACTGCTGTCCTGTGGATACCTTGCCTGCCCCTCCACTCAGTGAAGCACTCTCCCTCATCATACTGCTGCTTCTCAGTGAAAGCTCCTCCTTCTGTGCCCTCATATTTCCCTTATATAACTTGTTGCTGCCTTTCTGGGTCTCTCTCTGTTTTCATGGAAGCAGAAAGAGGACAGTAGCGTCCCCTCTCCGCATTGTAAAATGCCTCCCTCTGGATTGTAACTCTTGCTACCTGATTCCTCTTGCAGATCATCCAGAAGTTTTTCAACAAAACCTTGTCAGAAAGGAGTGGAAGGGCTGTTTCCCAAGAGCTCCTCACCTCTCTGTGGTCACTTTCTGTGGCCATCTTCTCAGTAGGAGGCATGATTGGCTCCTTCTCAGTCAGTCTATTTGTAAACAGATTTGGCAGGTAAGTTGGGAAGAGGGACGCAAGATTTTGGACAACTTTTCACAAAGGAGTGTTGGGAGGAAGAGGACAGCGGTGGGAAGAGATGTCTGGGAAGGAGGCAAGAATGTGTGGGCTGCAAAAAGAAGGATGGCAGGCCATGGCAGGATCTGAATGGGAATTATTCCATTCTCTTCCTACCCCTGAAATGGGAGATCATGGGCAGGTTTACCTTTACCCCTCTCCTGATGATTATCCTGCTGTATTGCCAGTTTAAGCTCAGTCTTGACATCTTTACCCTGGCAGGAGGAACTCCATGCTGCTGGTGAATGTGTTGGCCTTTACTGGAGGCCTTCTCATGGCCTTCTCTAAGGCAGCAAAGGCAGTGGAGATGTTGATTATTGGCCGCTTTGTTATCGGTACCTTCTGTGGCCTCTGCACGGGCTTCGTGCCCATGTACATCAGTGAGGTCTCACCCACCAGCGTCCGTGGAGCGTTCGGCACCCTCAATCAGCTGGGCATCGTGGTGGGCATCCTGGTGGCTCAGGTAAACCTGGTACAACCTGATCCTCCCTGAGGTGGGGGAAGGAGGGCTGGGAAAGGGCAAGGGGGGCTTTACTTGCCGTCAGATGTGCAGTATGTGGATCCTGTCATACTGGGGTGGGGGTGAGGAATTGAAGTGTTTCAAGTCGCTCTTATTTATCTTCTATTCTCAGATCTTTGGACTGGAGGCAATCATGGGCACTGAAGGACTTTGGCCAATGCTTTTGGGGTTCACGGTCCTCCCAGCAATTGTGCAGTGTATAGGTCTTCTATTCTGCCCTGAAAGCCCCCGTTTCCTACTGATCAACAAGATGGAGGAGGAGAAAGCCCAAGCAGGTGAGAATTCATCTCAAAAGGGCAGGGCAGTGTTCTGGCTCCCAGCCTGCACTGAACTTGAGTGGGTGGCCAGGACTGATCCTGGAGCCTATGGTGGATTAGGGTGTGACTCCCAGAGGGCATCAGACCTGGCCTACCTTCCCATCTTTTAGGTTGTACCAGTGCCAGGAAGCATGAGAAACCTGGCATCCCAACAGAGGCTCCAGGTGGGATTAAGACGTGAGGAGTGGCATCTAGCTTGGTGGGATGTAGCAGGACCAGCTGCTGCTATTCTGCCAGCTCCTCCTGAAAGACAGGAAATAGGCTGGCATTTCGGGAGCTTGGAGGGCTGGGGTTGGCTCTGGCAAGAGTGTGAACAGAATTTCAGGACCAAACATAAGCTTGGAGATCAATCAATATGAGCAGGACCTGTGCCTGGTTTCTGTGCTGTTCACAGCACCCTGACCTCTGGGTTGGAAAGAAGAGCAAGGCTGGTAGCAGAGGCTTGGTCTTTCCCATGCAGCAGGCCTCAACATCAGCTGGAGGTGTTCAGTCTTCCTTCCATGCCCTCCCTGCAACAGCAGGATGGGACACACACACCTCCTGTGGCCTCTAGGTGTGTGTCTCATATATGACATCTTTGGATTCTTCCCTCCAGTTCTGCAGAAGCTCCGTGGCGATCGAGATGTGTCTCAAGACATCCAGGAGATGAAAGAAGAAAGTGCAAAAATGTCCCAGGAAAAGAAAGCAACTGTTCCAGAGCTCTTCCGTTCTCCAAACTACCGTCAAGCCATTATCATTGCCATCATGCTGCAACTGTCCCAGCAGCTCTCAGGCATCAATGCTGTGAGTTCTCTTCCTGTCCCATCTTCTGGGCCTCCCTTATCTCTGGCTAAACCTGCACTTGCTACTGGTGTGGAGAGAACTTGTAAGTCCCAAAACATCTTTGTGCCTTGACTGGAGGTCACTGTTTGGTCATCTGGCAAAGATGCTAAGATGGAAAGAGGCTACTGTGACTTTCTCTTTCCCCACATGTACCCTGGCATGCAGCCTTCCACCAAGTGAATGAGCCTTGCCTGGAAGCATGCTGTTTTACAGCATGGAGTGCTGCTTATAAACTCCCCGCTGCATCTGCAAGCCATTAGGCAGAGGATGAGGAATATGCTCTCAAGCATGGAATTGTGACTGTGTCCAACTTTGTCTTCTCTTCCCAGGTATTCTATTATTCTACAGGGATTTTTGAAAGAGCTGGTATCACACAGCCTGTCTATGCCACCATTGGAGCTGGTGTGGTAAACACAGTCTTCACCGTGGTGTCGGTGAGTGGAACAGGGCTGTGTGCCTGCCTGGGCCTGTCCCTGGCAGATGGCACTGCTGACAAGTAGCCAGGCAGTGCCAAGGCACTGGGCTATGCACTGATCTGTAGGAGCAAAGACCAGAGTGCAGCAAAGGCATGGTGGGAGGAGAGATGGGCAGAAAAAGGTGGTGGTGTTGTCTTAGATGAAAGAGAAGGTGGAAAAGGAGTGCATGTATGGAAAAGAGTGATGAGAGAAAGCAGTAGCAAGAACCAGAGTGGGAGAACTTGTGCTGACGATGGAGCAGCCATGGTGACCTTCACTGAAATCACCATGGTTTCTGAGGTTTACAAGCAGATGAGGAAGAGGTGCAGGATATACTGAGCAAGAAAGTCTGTCCTGCTTTTGCTGTAAGAGTAATGAACCTTTTTTTCCTTCTGCCTTCTCCTTTCCAGCTGTTCCTGGTGGAGCGTGCAGGGCGCCGGACCCTCCATTTAATTGGTTTGGGTGGCATGGCTGTGTGTGCTGCTATTATGACTGTAGCTTTAGCTCTGAAGGTGAGTCATTGTCCAGGCTGACCCCAGCATGAACCTATAAGAAAACACATCTGCTTTGCTCTGCAATGCTGTCCTGTAGGCAAGTAGAGCCGGGGCTAGAGCCAAATGTGCAGTAGAGAGAGCAATTTTATAACTTTGGGAACTGCTACAGTGTTCACAGTGCAGCTGGGAAAGTTATGACACTAGAGATGGCATTGGGCTGATGATATTTTGCTCCCTTGCAGGATATTGTGGACTGGATCAGATACATCAGCATTGTTGCCACTTTTGGCTTTGTGGCTCTTTTTGAGATTGGCCCTGGCCCTATCCCGTGGTTCATTGTGGCAGAACTCTTCAGCCAGGGCCCCCGGCCTGCAGCCATGGCAGTAGCTGGTTGTTCCAACTGGACCTCCAATTTCTTGGTGGGAATGCTCTTCCCCTATGCAGAGGTAAGTCCTGGTTTATAAAGCACTGTGAGAACACTGCAGCATTGGAATAGCTGTCCAGAACAGTACTAGAATCTGCATCTTTGAAGACTTTGACACATGACTACATGACCTTTAATAACTCAACCTCTCCTGGATATTGTCCCTGCTTTGGCAAGAGGGCTGGTGAGTCTTCCAGAGGTCTCTGAGTTATGATTGTTACTGGAGGCTGTTGCTCACCTTACATTCTGCTGTCTTAACTGGCTGCAGCTTACAAATAATTAGGAAGAGCCATCTTAGCATATCAGGGCTTTTACTTTAAAAGCATCAATTTTGGTCACCCTCAGGAAGATTAAAGACCTTTAGAAGCCCATAGGAATGCGATTTCAATTTTTAAAATGTTGTGATGAGAAAAAAGTCAGTAAGGTCACTGTTGGAGAAAGGTGTTGAATTTTTAACTTGTCAGCAGCAAATGACCTTACATGTAATTTGAAAATAAAACCTTTTGTGTTTGTCCTCCACACAGAAACTATGTGGCTCCTATGTCTTCCTCATCTTCCTTGTTTTCCTGGTCATCTTCTTTGTCTTCACCTTCTTCAAAGTGCCAGAGACCAAGGGCAGGACTTTTGAAGACATCTCCAGGGGCTTTGAAGGACGAGGAGCAAACACTGCCTCTTCACCCCAGAAGACCCCCATGGTGGAGCTGGACAAAGCAGCTGTCTAAGATCCATGACACACCCATTCTTTAACTCGTTCATGCTTAAAGAGTCATTAAAGGAATGAGCAAAGAAAACAATGAGAACTGGGACGTTTTTCCCCTCCTCAATTGCTGCTATATTCTTCTTTTCACCCACATGCTCGCCCATTCTGCCAGGCTTGCCAGCATTAAGCAAATCTGATATGGGTGATCTGCCATACTGGAAAGCACCTGGCACTTGCAAAAATAATTTCATCTTTCCTGCCACAAACATCAGGAGAACAGAAAAGAGCTGGCAATATTTTTACTTTTCTCACGTAAAATTGCCATTTGGGGTTAACATACTTATGCACACAGTGACCATTCTGTATTTGAACCTAATTACTATTTTTGTAGTGAGTTGAAGTGACCCACTAAACAAGTCCCCAGCCCTTTGAGTCTACTCTGTGTGCATGTGTATGGTGTTACACTGGAATTTAGCAAGCTTACCAAAAAGCCATCTTGCTTTTTCCTATCCAGTGTGCACTTTTTTTTAGCCTCAGGAAAAAGGGGACCAAGTCACATGCATATTTTTCCTGCTCTTTTATTTTTTGTATAGACAGACTGAAAGCATACTTTTACTTCAGTTTATTTATTTGTATGTCACTTTGTAAATATTTATTTTTTTAACAGTGTACAAAAATGTACAGATAGAAATTGGAGAAGTTTAAGAGAAATAGCTATTCTAACAAAAGATGCTGTAGACTTGAGGTGCAATAAGACTGTAAAGGAGATATGTGGTACTAAAAAGAAGATTGAGCATTTTAGGTGGTATGTACAGCGGAGCCAGTTATGCACATCACCTTGAAGTTATTTGTGCCCTCTGGAAGGAATTTCAAAGAGTTGTGTACTTGCGGGAAGAGGTATGTTTCTGCACTAAAATCTCTGTTATTAGGGATTTTTGGTGGCTGTTTTAAATAATTGTTCTCAAGTGTTGATGAGAGTGTGATATTGCATCTTACAATGGGTGTTGTTGGATTATATTTTCAGACATGATTTTAAAGCATTCTGTGGATGATTGAGGGTGATGATTGCAAACCAGAAGGTAATTTTTCTTGCCTTCTCTTATTTCTTTTCGGCTTCTCTGTTATAGTCTAGTACGTCATAAATTCTGAAATTTGCAGATTGTCATTAAAAGGAGTACGAGGATAAAACTTATTTTTCAAAGCTGTATTTTCTTAGCAGTTGTTCCTATAAATATTACAGAGGCATGTAGCATGACCCTCCTGGACACAGGCATGGTCAGTTGTGGTACATGTACATTCATAAGGGTAGAGGTGCAGGACTAGACACCAGAGCTGCTGGAATTTGCTCATTTAGCAGTGCAAGAGGTCTGTAGTGCTCAGTCCCCTGCTTGGTTGAAGGCTAGATGTTTTTTGCCCCGTGTACCCTCTCTGGAAGGTCTGCATGATGTTGTGGTGCTAACCAGTGTGCTTTGTAGATATGTACAGCTCTGTAATAGTGCCACTGTTCAAAGGGATGTGGCAGGCAGTAATTGGTCATCCGTAAATGTCTGTCTCCTTGCTTGTCATTCTGCTGGGCAATTGAGTTTGTGTCCCCCCCACCCTTGCTGCTGAGCTAGCACAGCTCAGGCAGGCAAACAGTAGCACATAGGGTACACTTGCAGTCAAGGAGGGGCAGCTTTAATCACTGCAGCATTCTGTGAGAGGCTCCAGGCCCGTGCCTGCACAAAATATCTAAAGGTAGCACAGAGGCAGGTCCAATTTAAACTCCTGCTCTTCTGAGATCAAGCTGCAGTTTTTGGACATGGTCAAACTCAGGTCAACCTGCTGGAATTCGTTACTGGATATCCTAGAAGAGAGGCAGACCCACAGATTCTGAGGTGGTAAAAAGAAGAAAGGCTTAGAAAGGTTGGAATGACAGCAAGACTTTTGTAGCATGGATAGCTCAAGCTTTCTTGCCAACATAATGCTTCAGAGCAGGTTAGAGAAATTCCCATTGATGTAAATTCTGAGGGGTCTGTGTGACATTTTCAGTAACTAGTAATGACATTTCTACCTTCCCTAATGAGAAACAGTTGAAAATATCTGTTAAATTTGTGGCTGTTAAATGCTTCCTGTGAATTAATTTGAAATGCCCCAGCTTTGCACAATGCAATCATATTACATCCAGTTTTCCCTAGCTTTTTATCAGGCTTACAAGCCAGGTATTTATTCTCGGAAGTATTACATAAGACTTCCCTCCCAATTTTGATATTTTGGCTCAGTTGCATAGATTTCTGTGCCCTTCCTTTGACCCTCCAGCACATCCAGACATGATATTTCTATATGGGTATCTGTATGTTAGGAAATTCCCCCCACAGCTGTGCATAAGAGCATTCCATAGTTTGCATCAGATGTGTGTTGGCTTGGACTGAAATGTGTAGGCCTTTCTCACATGGTATCTTTGTTTTTTTTTTTTCTGTAATGGCATTGTGAATATTTCTGATGGATTTTATATGCTTATTAAGGTGGTTGTTTCCTGGTTTTGAAATAAAAAACATGAAATAAATATCTGATTTGGATTTTACCTTTATCTTATAGGTCTCCTTGTATTCTTTTATCACAGTCTGGGACTGCACCGTGAAATGTCACCAGCACCTACCTGTAACCTTTTTGGGTAGCTAAGCACTCTGGATTTGCTGTTTTATCCTAATGGAAGTGATAATTTATCTCAGCCTCTATGGAAATCACCTTTAATTCCCTTCCTATTATTTCTTAGCAGTTCTTAAACTAAAAAGATGTGCTTCTCTGGTTCTTGTTTGCTCAAATTCTTTTTGTTTGTGTGCAAATACTTTCCCAGTGTTAAGAGGAAGGGAGAGGAGGAGTGTCTGGAGGTTATGAATCTTGCCCAGAGCTAAAGAAACTGACACTTCTTTGTCTTCTGCCCCTGCTCTGTTCCCACTGTGATCCTCACTTTCTCTGCCAGGAGGGAGAAGGACCCCTTTCCCGTGTAGCTGATGCTTTACTCCCTCTGTTTGGGATGTGATCTTCATGTCCTCCTGTGGGATTGCCTATGTACACTCAATAGTGGATATTAGAAAGGAGCAGGGGGATGGAGAAATCACCCTGCTGCCCCAGGAGCTGATCCCATAGCTCAGGGACTGCAGCATTCCTTGGACCATGCTCAGGTCTCTGGGCTGCTCTCAAAAAATATGTGAACAAAATATCCTTCAGTGGAAGAGGATGGAATGAAGTGAAAGCAAGGAAAAGATGGCAGACTGTTAGAGCAGGAATATGGCTAATAGAACTCCAGAGTCAGCAGGCTGCTAAAGCCTAAAACAAGGAAAACATAGGGAGCACTGTAAAGTCTGAAAAAGCTCAGCAGAGCAGTGATCCCATGAAGACTTTCTGAAAGCTGCTGTTCCTGGCTGCTCTGTGTTCCTAGCTCATGCCTGTGTTTTGCTAAGCTTGGTATGCAACCAGCCTTGGAGCCGGGGAGTGCCGTGGGCTAATCTGTCTAGGATTGTTTTTCAATTCTAGCTCAACTATAAAAATAATGCCCAGCCATCCAAACTCATAAGCATATCCAGCTCAAACTTAACTCTTACAACATTTCAGTTTTCTTTGTCAAAAGTGGAATTGGAGAACAAAATTATTTAGGGCCAAAGCATGTGATTGACTGAGCACTAAATCTTGTGTAGTTTTTGTGATAAACTTTGAGTTAGGGAACAAGGCTTTGGTTTAGTTCTTAAAATTTTAAGGAAGTTTCAAAAGGAAAACTTGTTTGTGACTTTCAGCTGAAAGTCTTCATCACATCTAAGTGAGCATGGAGGCAGTTTTTGTGGCCACCACAATACCCCACAGAAATGAATCACTGGAGAGTTCTTGGAGTGAAACTGCTGCTGAGTGGACAGGAGAAGAACCCCAAGCGTCCCAAATAACATCAGCCACGTCAAAGGTTTCAGTGCTGTTTTAGAGGCTGCAGCATGACAGATTGTCACAGCATTACTGCCACCATTTATCGCTTTCAGCTTGTGTTATTTCTGATTAATGTCTTTGCATACCAGCCAAGAACAGCAATTTATTTCTGTGAGAAGAAATGAGGGGAAAAAAGCCTCCAGCCAACAACATATTATTGGAAGTAGATTTCCCTCCTCCATTGCAAAAATCTTTTTATTTCATATTATGTTCTGAAAAGAGGATGCATTCTAGATACCTCAGTAGCTGGGGCAATGTGGGGCAGCTTCCTCCTTGGGAAGGTATGAGAGTGAGAGGCAAGAGACTGCAGTCTTATCTCCAAGCAAAGTCACTAACCTCTTCTTTGAGGGTTACTCTGAGAAGGAACATTTGCTAGTTTGGTGGGGGACTGTGCCATCACTGCTTTCATTTGAGAGGAAAGAAGGTATGGACACGCTGCTAATGTCATTGTAATGGGCCACGATTCATCAAGAGGTGACTCACCACAACATTTTCTCCCACTGTACACATTGTGAGAAAGTCCTGCCACCAGGTAAATCAAATGCACATTTTGTTGCACAGAAAATTTATGTCTCTCTGGCTTCTTTTTCAGATTTCATGCAGATCAGACCAAGGACACAATTCTAACATTTTCTTCACTTTTAGAAGGACTCTTTGAAGACATGTGAGATGTTTGCTGGAAAACTTGGGGTCTGGTCTGTCACTTAGCCTGGCTCTGTCTTTACAATGTGAGTTACCAGACAAGAGACAGATGTCTTCATAATGTGATGCTGGGAAAAGGCAGCACTCAGACTGTCAGACAAGGAAAGAATATGGTTTTGTCTCCTAAAATTTATATTGCTATGCCAATTATTTGGTGTTACTTGAAAGTATTCCATTTCTGGTGGAGGCAGGCTGTAACTTTTAAAACAATTCACTTGCTGTGATATATCTTGGTTCTATGCTATAGCTCACTAAATTACATAGCGTTTTCAAGAATGGTCTCTTCCTTTTCCATAAACTTCAGCAGGCCTGATAGACACATGACTGACCTGCTAAGTCTGTCTTCTGTTTATGTTGCACAACCATTTTCTGTTTAGCAAGAGGTCACATGGATTTGTGTAAGACAGTCATACTGGTGCACCAGTCACTGACATGCATTGTGGCACCACTTCAGATCCTGTTCTGAACCAGCAACTGGTCATCCATGTAGTGATCAAACTGATCAAACAGCACCCTGTTTTTCCATCTCTGGTCTCTGTTTCATCCTGTTTTTTAGTCTCCTACATCATGAACAACTTCACCATCCATTAACAAATTTTATTCTCCATCACAAACTCAGATGTTTATTGCCTCCTTTATATTCCTGTCACCAAGTGCCATTTTCACCCAGCCTGCATATTATCTTGTTACAATAAATCCTTTGGGGTCTGGACTAGCTTTATCTCCCCTTTGTTTTGCTTACTTCTTGCAAAGTGCTCTCTCTGGTATGGATCAAAACCCACAGTGACAGTCTTAACTTAATAACTCTGCTTTGAGTCCAGTATATGACCTAAAGAGTCCTCAAGGTTTAGAGGAAAGCCACTAGAATAATTTTCCACTGAGGAAGGCATAAGGCAGAACCAGGAGAGGATGAAAACTAGGAGCAGTGGCGAAAGTGTAGAGGGATATGCACACAGCAATGTAGCAGGAGAATGAGGGAAGAGAAAAAAAAACCCCAAAAAATGCCCATGATCTGAAAGGAAGATAAGATGTTTATAAGTATGAAAAGGTGGGATAGGATCTAAAAGAGAGGAATATGAACTTCAAAAGAAGCAGGTGAGAGATTAAGGAAGTGAAAGACTGAAGACAACCAAAATATGGGTCCTTGACCTGCACTAAAAATAAAATGAAGCCCAATAGGGCTCTGGTAGCTTATGAATCACAGGCAAGAGGGAAAGAGAAATAGAGGTGTCATCTCCACCACGTGTCAACAACTATCTTTGCAGCCGAAACAAATAGTTGTATCAGAGTCACAGTGTTGCTTGCAGTATGACCTTGCCTCTCAGTCCACAAAGACTGAGTTCTGCTTGCTTGAAAGATGGCACTAATAATGCCTCTGGAGAGCCACAGAGAGGTAAAACTGATGGGCATGCAAGATACAGCTGGCTCAGCTGGACTCAGCAGTCTCACAGTGGCAAATCTGAAGCAGCCTGGCCATCAGCACAAAGCAGAGGTATCTTCCGATCTGTGTTAGGTAGTGTAAGAAGATCCAAACAGAACTTTGGTTCTGTTTGGTCAAGGCCAATGTCAGCAAAGCCCAGTGTGGGCAGACACCACCACTGCTGAAACCTGCATGGGCTTGTTCATCTCAGAAAAACTTATCCAGGCAGAAATGTTGAGAGGAATACTTCTCAGCTTCCTTATTTCATGCCAGAGACAAAATTTTTGTGGAGTGATGGAGCAGCATCACACCACCTCTATGCTCTTATTCTGATGCAAGAGTGACACACTGATCATATGTAGTTCATAGGTAATGGTGTCTGTTGTCATGCTCTGGTCACAGAGATATACCCAAAAAAGATAAAAGTGTTGTATTAGTGTAAGGTTTTGGTGTTTCCAAACATATACAAAAAAAGAAAACCTAGCAAAACCAGAAAAAGGGAGGAAAAAAGTAGAAGTGAAGGGAGAGAAACATTTTTCCTCGTGACTGGAACGTTCACTTCCTGACTGGCTGTGTGTGTGAGAACACAGCAGCCAAAGGAACAAACACCAGGGCTGACCAAAAATAAGGCTTTAGCAAAGATTTAGTGCACAGTGTTGGCTCTTGAAAAGATACTTTCATTTTTTTTCCTTGACTGGGACTTAATTTTATTAACAGGTTTTTATCTGCTGAAGGCAGGGTCAAAACAAATTAAAAATAGAGACTGAGGAAATCTAAAGCTCATGGGAAGTCTTAAAGGAGTGAATTCTGCAGAGAAGGTTGACAGGGAGAGAAAGATGGGACACATGCCTGGAAATGCTGACAGCTCTTAGGATCCATAACCAGCCACTGCAACTTGAACTGGACAGGATGGACACACCCCAGTTCCCTGGCAGCCCTCTCTGGACTGGAGGCCAAAAGGGACACAGGAATGGTCCCAAATGCACTCACTTGGCGTAACACCAGATGTGCAGTCACTGGGCACATCTGCTTGTGCGGCAGCCCAGCATGGCTCATCTCCTTATCTAGCTTGGCTTGGAAGGGCAGGATGAGGAAAGAGAAGCACAAAGGAAAGGGTTGATCTCTCCCTGATACTAATGCAAAGGACTGCAGGACTGGAAGATCTGGATGGATCCAAAGGGGTTATACCGCTCCTGCTCCTGGACTCTCTGAACCGGATGCTCCCGGGAAGGTTTTTGGAGCACGGCCATGAAAACCATGTTTGAAGTGGCTTCCCACCAACACTGCAAATCCCAATTGAGATTCATATTAGAGTCCAGGTCTTTCTTATGACATAAAAACTTATCTGATGTGTGGTTTGTGGGTGTGAATACTTTGGCTGCACAGATACTGTTGCTTGCTCAAGGTAGTACAGTGTTAAAAGTGCAGCTGGGATAGAAGGTATTTCTGTGATTAAGCCAGACTTCCTATCACTCCCATTTCTAAAACAACATCATCTGAAATTATGTCCCCTATGTCTGCCCCCTTGATTCATACTGAAACTTTGACGGACAGATATGAAACCCTCAGAACAGTTTTTATTGCCTTTCTTACAGAACTCCGGAGTCTGAGTGGTGGTGAGGGACTGAACATGAGTGCTTAGCAGCCAGGCCTGTGCTTATTGTGAAGTAGTGTCTGTAAGGGATGCTTATGAGGGGCAGGCAGTGGGTTTTCATGAGTGAATTGAGCAGGTGTCGACACTGGAGAACAGTTACTCATGACCCTACCCCATCTCCTCTCTATTTTCCTATTAAAAATCAACTGTTCCTCCAAAATAGTCCTACTACCTGGTGTTTCCCATTCTAGTTTGATCACCCTAGAACTGGAAGCCATAAGCTTCCTCCTTTCCATCTTTCTTGTCTGTTCCTGTAATGCCATCTCCTCATTCCCAGTGGACTGGGACAGAAATCTGAACGTGGCACTTTGCAGTAAGGAAACAACAATGCCTTGTTCTCTGAAGCAGCTACTGTGGGGTCTCATCTCCAGCCAGTCCAGATCCACATTAACCTGCAGATATTGGCATGCTGCGCTTTGCCATTCTACCTCATAGTGTCTGACCCAGCTCTCCCAGTATCACTCCAGCCAGTTCCACACCCCAGTGCACAGAAAAATGCTAGGCAACCTGTATGGCCTGCTCCTTTAGATCTAGTCCTCATCACTGAGGCATCCTGTTGGCTGTCCCAGCATGGCCAGAACAATGGCCGTGTGGGCCCAGCTGCTTCTGCCTAGATAGATGCACTGTTGGATAGCTTGTAGGGGATAGCTCATAACCATTATGCATAAGCTGAAACTAGTGTCTCCCTGCTTATGAATTTTCCATTGACATCTCCTCCAGCCTCTTGAAGGTGCCAAATATTTCATGGGCAAATGCATCTCTACAAATTACACGCTCAAGTAAAGCAACATTCAGTGGATGTAGAACATCAGCAGAACATCATAAGTATGTGCTGGTAATAGATGGGCGATGTTTCTTTTGTTTTCAGATATTGCTCATGAAAATGGGGAAATTTGCTAAAATTTGTTCGATTAATTATGACTTTGTATAGTCCGTCAAGCTTTTTCTCTGTCTCCAGAGCAACGTTCAGTGCTACAGAACATTTTGTTGGACAGCCAGTCTGTGTAGGTACAGCACTTACTCTTTCTGATGTGTTCTGCCATGCGTCAGGGTGTGAAGAGCTTGATAGGTTGCTCAGGGCAGTCTTTGGACAATGTGACAGGACACCAGCCTGGTGTTTAGAGGAGCTGCTGGTGGCGTAATTCACAATCACTGGGATATTTTGCATCTTCCCAGTTCCTGGCATGCTGAGTAGTGGTTTGCTGCCATACCTCCCCCTCCTTCCAAAGGAGTATGCTGTGCCTACAGCGTGACTCCCATCAAAGTGCATCACATCAGTCACTCTCCCCTAACCCATATAGCCCGTCCTTTCATTTCAAAAGGCAGTCTGTTTGTCCTTGGTAAACCAGCATCACCCTTTCCTGACCACATTCTTGTCCTTGGCACATGTGGCACTGGGTGCCAAGAGGACACAGCACTGAGTTAAGGATGGTTAGTCTGGGGTTCACCCACTCATCCTGGTTGGTCTGCACAGCTGAGTGCAATATTAGCATTTTTTCAGCTGCCAGGTGTCGCTGGTGGCTTGGGGGGCCCCGGGGATCCCCAGGCTGCTTTCACAGCCCTCAGCGACACAGACCTGGCTAGCCGTGCTCAGATTGTTCATTGGCCTGCCGAGCTCCATGAACCAGCAGAGTGAAGAGACCAGGATATGTAGCAAGCACAAATCTGCAGTTTATTAGCTACAAAGATATCCTACTAACATATCCCAAGCAAAAAAGTTTTCAGGGGTTTATATATCTTTTAGGGGTTTTACAATTTGCACCAATTACTAAAGGGGATTCTAAACCTAACCAATCCCTAAGGGATTTTACCTTTAAAATCAAATTGATGCTAAGAAAAATGGACCAATAATATTACAAAGTGATAACAAAGGGGTCTGCATTCCATTTCTAAATTGTCACCTAGCCAGCAGTTTCTTATCTCTATGAAATTATTCTCCATGGGGGCCTTTCTAGGGATTCAGGGAGATTGTCTGATTTTGGGAACACTTTCTGCTCCATCCACAGGGATGACAGATGAAAAACTCTACCCTCATAATCACATCAGGCAATTCTTTCAGCAGCTTAAGAAATGTCCTAGCACCCTTGAAGTGTATTCTATTCAATCTCATGCACTGCAATATATTCAACCTCCCTAAGTAGCATCAAGCCTTGCTGTCCCTCAGTTTTACAAACCATTATGATATGTTTGGAAATCTGGGAGCAGGCTTTGCTTCTACAGACTATAGTAAGACAGGCTTTGAGTATTTCAGCCTCATCTAAGGCTGAGACGTTCGTTACTACTTTGTCTCCCCATTTCTCAGCAGACCTGTATTTTCCCTGGACTGGTTACTAGGATAGTTGCACAATCCCTTTGTCACCCATCCATTCCATGCAAATTTCTCCTCTAGCTGCTCTCTAAGGCCTTTCTGAATTTGTCCTTCTGTACCCAGCAACGGTGCCATCCTCCTTCTCCATAGCCTATCTTCTTTTCCAGCTCATGCACACGTGCTTTTTGCACTTGAATTCATTATGAAGATCCTTCCTTAGTTAGGATGAGTTTCATTCAAAATGAATGAAAACCAGACTTGTTGCACAAAAGAAAAAAAAAAATGGTTTGAAGATGCTGTCTTGCACAGTGTTGGCCAGGGCAATCAAAGTGACTGATGGCACAACTGGAACTCTGGATTTCTGGCACATAAATTGTTGCCCACCTTCCTTCTCTGGTGTTACGTGAATGTGGACATGAGGGAGGCTGTCCATGCGGAAGGCCACTGCATTCCCAGCAAAGCCCAGCAAGCACTTTCTACCGTCTCAGAGTAGTCAGCATGGCACTGGTGGATCGGGGTAAGGTTGATTTGATATTGAAGATGATGTTTAGGGAACTGAGCAAGAGGAAGCCAAGGCATGATGGAATAGAGTGAAGCACTGAGAGATGAACACAGAGGAAGATGTGGCAGAGACAGTGAGTGACTCTGGAATGGAGTCCTAGAGCTGTGAGGAAACGGTCCCTGTAGTGAGGTAGCCAGAAGGATTATCATATACCCAGAGCACTGGGTCACTTGCTGGCAGCATGTCTAGCAGTTAAAGCAGAAGACAGGAGGGAGCTGTGAGTGATAAGGACAGAGAAGAACGCAGTGAAGAGTGGTCAGATCTCTGAAGGCAAAGGTGGTTGAAAAGACGTTTTATAGGAGGATTCTTGAAAGTGGCGTGGCTATGAGTGGAGCTGTTTGAAGTGAGGTGGAGAGGCCATTACGTGGTTTCAGCTAACTAT
Organism: Toxostoma redivivum; assembly: GCA_013397375.1. NCBI lineage: Eukaryota > Metazoa > Chordata > Aves > Passeriformes > Mimidae > Toxostoma > Toxostoma redivivum. Next base: position 110,681 of record VXBI01014263.1, read on the forward strand.
TTAGGTGTCTTAGTGTGAGACCCCACTTTTTAGTCATGGCATCACTTCTGCAAGATGGGCTGGGAACAGGCAGCCATGGGGCAGAGGAGGTAAATAAACTCTAGCCTATATCCACCAAGAATGTGGAGCTCAGCACTTGCTGTCACCCAGCAGCCTTTGTCTTTTTGTCACCATGCTCCCTCCAAAACAGTTCTTTCATGTCCATCCAAGAGTGTTCTGTGGGTAGAGATGGCTGCCAAGCACAACGAAGTGGTGGGAATGAACAAAAAATGCTGACAGCTTTGGAATAATTGGCAAGCTGAAGGCTAATCTTGTTTCAGCAGCTAGAAATGGGACTTGGTGTGCTCTGGGCCTCTCTCTCCTGCGGATAATGGCCATCAATGGCTTGATAGCCATTGAAGAGAAGGCTGGGAAAACACCAGTGCACTTGCAAAAATTTTGGATATGCAAGTTAAAAGCAGACAGCAATACTACCAGACACAGCGCATGTTTGGAGCATCTACTTACTTCTTCTGACAGATCAGAGCTGAGAGGTAGGGAAATACAGAAAAGGGAGGGGGTGGCAAGATAAGGAGAGGAAGGGCGGCTGGGCGTTTTGGGTGCAGCCAGAAGTTGTGCCAGTGTGCAATGTCTTCTCCGGGCTTCTGACCTGAGCAATCTTGTTGGAAGAAGGGACAATCAGGGTAAAAGCTGAGCAAACAGAACAGGGTAGATGACTTAGGTTTTATCACGGGGTGGTGCTTGGCAGGCGGGGTTCGAACAGGAACTGCTGGCCGGGCTGTGTTTGCATAAGAAGTGCCAGCTGCAGGCAGCAAAGCTGGCAGTGCCACCTCCTGGGCAGAGCAGGGGCTTGGACCAGCTCACACCTCACTCTCCTGCTTACTGGCTGGGTGATCTCGGGCAAAACACTGCTTGCCTGTCCTTGCACCTGGATATTTTCATTTTCAGCAAAGGCAGGCCCCAGGGAAGTTGGTGAGCAAAGTTCATACCCACCTGAGTCAGATCTTCACACTGCCAAATAAAAGTGCAGAGCTACACTCGGGTAGACAGTCACTGCTAGAGGAGAGCAGGAAGGACAAATGTTGCTTCAATATTTCTTCCAAGTTTCTACACCCACGTGTCACTTATTTATTAACTGTGGGGGGTTTTTTAGTAGGGACCTGTCCTGCTGCTATCTCCAGCTGCATCACAGCATTTCAGCCATCTAGTTGCATCATACTGGCACAGAGATTGCACTCGATTTGGTAAATTCAGCACTGTCAAGTTGTAACAACCACCAGGATGAGGGAGCTGGGTGTGGTGAGAGATGATGGATGGCCTTTGAAAATTTCAATTAAGCACACTATTGGTATATTTTCTCTGGGTTATGAAAGCAACACTATTAAGTCTCTATCTTAGATCCATGTAGACCTAGATTGCAACTGCCCCACAGAATGTGAGCAATCAACGTCCATAGAAAGTTACTCACATCCTGCAAAACAGAAAATAGGATGCACAATTGTCTGCAGAATGAGACTTTTTACATGAACTCAAAGAGAAACATGACCAAAACACGCATTTTACACAGAATATCAGCCATTGGAATTTATTGTCAGCTGCCATTCAGAGCGACCTGCATAAAGGGCTCAGCGGAAACTGATAAAATGCACAAGATCTTTTAAGTGCCACGGGCAGTTAGAACTGATGGGCATGCAAGATACAGCTGGCTCAGCTGGACTCAGCAGTCTCACAGTGGCAAATCTGAAGCAGCCTGGCCATCAGCACAAAGCAGAGGTATCTTCCTATCTGTGTTAGGTAGTGTAAGACAAGATCCAAACAGAGAACTGGCCAAGGCCAATGTCAGCAAAGCCCAGTGTGGGCAGACACCACCACTGCTGAAACCTGCATGGGCTTGTTCATCTCAGAAAAACTTATCCAGGCAGAAATGTTGAGAGAAATACTTGCCAGTATATTTCCTTATTTTGTGAAAGAGAAAAAAATTTGTGGGGCAGCATCACACCACCTTTGTGCTCCTCCTTTTTCTCATTATGACACAAGGGTGACATTCACACTGATCATATGTAGTTCATAGGTAATGGTGTGTGTTGTCATGTTCTGGTCACACACACACAAAAAAAGTTAAAAGTGTCATAGTAGTGTAAGGTTTTGGTGTTTCCAAACACAATGTTTAGAGCCATCTTTTTCTGTGAGCAAGTCTGGTTTCTTTTTCCAAATGTAATTTGGAAAAAAAAGAGAAAAGAAATAAGAAAATAAAAATGGGGAAAAAAGTAGAAGTAAAGGAAGAGAAACATTTTTCCTTGTGACTGGAAAGTCCAATTCCTGACTGACTATGTATGTGAGGCTAGAGTAGCCAAAGCACAAACACCAGGGCTGACTAGAAATTAGGCTTTAGCAAAGATTTAGTGCACATTGTTGGTTCTTGAAAAGATAATTTTCTTTCTTTTCCTTGACTGGGACTTAACCTTTTTATTAGCTAAACTGAGCTTAGACAGCATGCTTTGTCCCGCTGAAGGCAGGGTCAGGACATTAGTGATACTTTTAAAATAGAGACCATGGAAATGTATAGCACATGGTAAGCTGTGGTGCACACTGGATGTGCAGATTACTGGGTGCCATTGCTTGTGCAGTGCCCTGACATGAAGGACACTGCACAGGCATAACACAGACTGTAGTTCCTCATCTCCTTATCCTGCCTAACATGATAGGGAAAGAAGGTGAAAGAGGGACACAAGGGAAAGGGGTTGTAATCTCCCTGGCACAGTGCAAAAGACTGCAGGACTGGAAGTGCTGGGCAGCTGCAGTGCCAGCTGACTGGAAGATATGGGCATCAAAGCAATTGTAGTGCCCCTGCTCTCAGTCTCTCTGAGGCAGGTGCTTCCAGGAAGGATCTGGAGCACAGCCATGCTGATCACATGTATGAAGTGTGAGCTGTGGGTGCGAGCACTCTGGTTGCACACACACTGCTTGATTCTTGACAGTAGTGTAATGAAAAGGTACAGAGCATCCACACGCCCAGCCTCATCTAGAGAGGCCTTCTGACAGCCTTGATCCCAGCTTGCAGATCTGCAAATCCCTTTCTTCTGCTGGGAAACTAAAGGCAAAAGCCTAACTACTCTAATCATACAGCCACGCACACAAGCCCAGCTTTGCAACAGACAGAGTCATGATTTTCACCCAGATCCCCTGAATGACCTAGCCCCCACACAAAATTACCAGTGATCTCTGTGGCAAAGTAGACACAAAATTCCTGCTGAGCCTGTGGTTTGCCTCTGATGTACTTGGTGCCTTGCAGGAATAGGGCAATGCAGGGCCAAGGTCTCTTCCAGCAGCAGACAGAGACCTGAGACTGCATGTTTGCACAAGGAAGCCTCTATTTCTAGAGTTGAAAAGACCGAATGCTCCTTCCTAACACTGTCTTTGGGTGATTTGTCTACATCAGTGGCCCAGCTACCACAAAAAAGAGGCACAGAGATAGGTAAACTGAAAATGTGGATGAAGATGGGCTTGCATTACCTGGCCATGTCTGGGTTCTCTCTCATACCTCAACAATTTTCTTGTGCCCCTGAACACACTTGGTCCTTCCTACTACTATGTGATACTTTCCCAGAAGAGTGTCACAATCTTATAAAAAAAAAATCTTTCCTGCTTTTTTTCATGCTGACATTTTCACAGGCTGCCAACCCCAACACCTCACCCCCCACCTCTTGTCTTCCCAATGAGTTTAACATTTCATCCCCACAAGATTATTACCTTAGGGCCATGAATTTCTTCCTTGCTCCTGAGGTGCCTCATTCCTGCTACAGCACAGTGCCCTCAGGGGAACATGAGCTATGGAGTTCAGCCTCACTGGAGTGTGCTGACTCCATGCTTTCCTGTTTCCAGGCATGGAAACGTGCCTGGTTATGTAGCAACGCGCTGGCAGCATGTTTCCCAGGTGCCTCATAGCTGAAAAGAGGCCGTGTGTGTGTGTGTATATATATATATATATATATATGGCTGACATTCACTCCCACACCCATAATTCTCAAAAAGCTTAGATTAATCTGCAATGTAATTATCAGTAAACTTCTTTTGGGGCAGCTGACAACTCACAGGGGTAAAGTGTGACATGCCAAAGCACAGGGCACTCTGAAATATGAGTGCCATGCTACCACTCCACAAAGCTTGCAATTCCTTCTCTCCCACCCAAATCCCCAAACACCAAACCACAGCCCAAGCCAGACTGCAGCTCAGCAGCAATTCTGTGGCTCCTGGCGTGCCCCTGAGCTACCTAGCTACCTGAGCTAGGCTTCAGAGATAAATGATCTTTCTGCTTTGTCAATGGTCTTGCTCATTTTCCCTGCAGAGCTAATTCAGCTTCTTGGGGGAAGCAGACCCATTAACAACATAGTTTATTAAGATCTAGCAATGATGTGGCTGATGTCCCACGAAAGCCTGCTGAAGGATCAGCTGACATAACCAACCTCTGATGAGGCAGACCTAGCTTGCTCCTCCAGCTCATCTCTGTACAGGTGAGATGATTGTGAATAACTGGTGGAGCTGAAGTGACACACAACCTCATCTACTTTCATCAGAGTTCCCAGAATTGTGCCTTCCAGTTCAGCCCTTTCCACCTGTCCTCACCTGCTTTGTAGGAGGTAGGGCAACTTGAGTGGAACAAGCAGTGGGAATGCCTTCAGACAAGACAGATCTCCCCCTGTGTGTAAACAGAGATTAGATCCACAGATTGCTGAGAAGAAGAGAGGCTGAGATGCTGCAGTTCTGGTTTGATACTTGCTTGGCAGAGAGAAGCTGGTTTTTAACACTCCTGTGCCTGCTGCTCTTCCCTGGGGCTTCTCTTTCCTCCTCATCCCCACATTTTGCAGGGCATACAAAACAGAACGTGACCTCCTTTGTGTAATCTTACCATAACTGTGGGCAGTATTAGCAGGGCCTTTTAGCTTTAAGCACAGGTTTTCTGCACTGACAAGCTGTTTCTGCTTAGCCAAGGAGTGGCCAGTGCTGCACAATTACAGGCCCTTTCCTGAGCCTGCATGCAGCCTCAGTCTGCCCATTCAGGAAAATAAAATTATAAGGATTTTTGTCAAATGCTTGAATGTCTGCAAAATAATATTACTGTCGTTTGAATCTGGTATACCTCAGCTGGTAAACATGCAATTTTTTGCCTACCCTTTTTTTTTATTTCCTCTCACGCTGTGCTTTATAGACATCTCCCTTTGAATACTTACCCTTTGGGATCCTTTCTCCTTAGGCGCACGACCAGCCCCCATCTTTTCTTCTTCCTCCCTGCCCAAGCAAGATATGTTCCTTTTGCATCACTTCTTTGTTCTCTGTGGTATTTGCAACACCCTCCCAGCTTTGTATCACCTGTGAATTCCATTCCTCCTGGTTGTGTTTTCCCTGCCTTTTCAGCACCTAGAATGACGAAGCTTTTTGTGCTGCTGTTGCTGCAATTGAACCTGATACATGAAAGGAGGAGAAAAGGTAGGAATAAACTGCCCTGATGATTCATCCCCGGGGCTGAAAGATTTGCTCCTTTGATATCAGTCCCTTGATCAGAGCTCTGCTATGTTATCTCTGTCTGGGGAGACTTAATTCCTGGCACATTTGGGCTGGTGGAATCCCAGATACCAGAGTCGGTGACTGGAAAAGGAGAACATTACATTCTTCTTCCAGCCTTAGATATGTCAAAGGGTCTTCAAGGTTTGATATTCCAGGGCCCATAACCCCCTTAAGGCAGCCTTTGTCCGCATTTAATGCAACTGAAAAACCAAAATCCATCACCTGCTCTTTCTGTAACTTACACCCTTGCAGAGGTGTCCCAACAGTTTCTTTATGCCTTGTTCCGTGGGCAGCTTTTCCTACCAGCTCCCCCTCTACTTGTCTGCACATCCTCACAAGATACTGAAGACCCTTTCACCATTCCCTTATGAGACTGCGTATGGATCCACTGGTCATGGAGCAAGATGCGTGAAAACCATGGAAGGAACATGGAAAACATATCTTGAGCCTAGTCCAATTCAAATGTCATGGTCAAAACCTAATATCAAAGTGCTGGATGAGTGGGATGTACTACCAGGTACTGACAATTGAACTGGCAGAGGAGCAATGGGGACATGCAGTTTTCTAAATTTGACTTAAGTGGGAATTCTTTAGAAAATTTGCCTAGGAGGAAGTTTGGGGAATGTCACGCAGGGACTACGTCTCTGTAGGACCAGATAAGTTTTCCAGTGGTGGGAGACTGTTTTCTCCATACGCACACTTAGATTAAAATTTTATGTGTGACGCAAAATGGTTAAACATGATTTGAGATTTCAAGACTTCAGACAGCTTAGTGCTGTGGCAATAACCACCATAAACAAATCCTCATAGCTTTTTTTGTAGAGAAGGGGAAACAGTTCAAGTACTAAAAAAGAAGTAAGCATTAGAAAAATCTTCCCCTCCTTTCTGGGAGGAAATATACCATAGATGACATTAACAGCAGTTAAGATCTGTTATTGCAGGAGTCTTAAACATGGTGGATCTGGAGTGTAGCCTTGCTGTATATTAATATGCAAACTTATTTTTTCAAAGTGAAAACTCGTATTGAATAGGGAGAAAACTCCATCTCCCGTTTCTGATGCTGGACTCTCACATCTCTTTCAGTTGGTGGCACATGCATGGCATGGACAGACACTTTGGGAAGTGGGAAACGCACAGCAGCATCAGGCTGGACAAGAATTAGCTGTATTTGCCATAACTTGTAGCCATGTAGCCAGAGAAAAAAAAATTGCTTTGGCTAATAATCACAGGTGTCTTTTAAACCTGAAGACAAGAGACAGAAGCTAGGCTGGGCTTTGTGAAGGATGTGTGAGAAGAGACCAGACGAGTCTACTACATTCCAAGAGATGCTGGAATGAGACTGCAAGTGGTAGATGTGGTAATATTGTCCAGGCCTTCTCTTCTGCCTACACTGATCACACCTTTTTTTTGCAAAATGGGAAGTAAAATCCTACAAGTGAGACCCAGGAGACTGTGGGAGTGCTAGCAACACTGACAGATCATTTTTTCCAGTTGCATCTTCCCCTTGGCGTAAGTGTCAAACTATACTTCTCTTTGAGGGCCTGACTGTGTGAAGGACTCCAGGAAGTCTGTATGAGCAGAAAAATTCATCTCACAATAATGAGCAACAGCTTGTCCTAAACTGCTTTGTTGGAAACTAAGCCCATTGATTTCTTTACCCTTACAGTTTTTTTCTCTACACAGAAAAAAAAAAAAAAAAGAAAAAAGAAAAGAGGAGGGGAGAGAGGAAGAGGACTTAAATTTATATTTATACATATATGGATGGGTGTGGCAGAGATTTTAATTTTTACCTTTCACTGATTTTACTGAAAAAAATTGCACAGTAAAATAAGTTGGACTTTTATTACTCTGAGTAATTTAAGAGATGGGGCCCTCTGTTCCCTTCCTTCATGATCCAAAAGCACTTAACATGTGAAGTTGTATCCTAAATTACATTTACAGAAGGAAAAATTGAAGGCATCTAGGAAATACTTACTAATGTATTTAAGATTTGCAGGCTTTCTAAACCGTCCCTAGGTCATTTTAGATAGGTGTTACAGTAGATCCCCTTACAACTTTCTGCCCTGAGGGGTCTTAACTTACTTTTTTTTGTGGTTCTGGATGGCTGCAAAAGCAGCCATATACAGCAAAGTACCAGTTCTGACCAGCCTTAGGCTGAGAGCAGTGGAAAAAGAGAAAAGAGAAAAGGAATCCTTTTTTTTTTTTTATTACCCAAATGAAGTTTGGCTCTATTCCCTCAATGGTAAGTTATTTTACCCCTTTCAGAATTTCTCAGCCCAGTATGAAACACCTAAACCCCCCCAGAAAGTAGCAGCACATTTATAATTTTTGGAATAAATTCTCCTTTCCCCTGCCTACTCTCAGTTCAGCAAAGCCATGTGTGTTAGAAGAGAAAAAAATCTCGTTTTCTGGCACAGATTCATTAACAATATTTATAAAGAGTACAAGGTCATTGTGACACCAGGCAAGCATATGTATGTAACTAGATTACAGCACAGTATCACACAAAGCAAAGAAAAAATGAAGAAAATCATAAGTCAGCAAAAGAAAAGTCTTCTGAGAAAAGCATGGTGCTTTAAGAGAGGCAAGTTCAAATTCAAGTTACAATTAAAGAACTAACATGCTGAAAGAAGTGGTTAAAAGGGGAACTGAGTGGTAATGTTGCAGAGTGGGAATGTTTTAGCTACTTTGCTTCTTATCCTTCAAACTCCATTATTTTTCCAGTTTTTTGCTCTTAAAGTGTTTTTTGACTAAGCCATTAGTATCAATAGCGATCACAACAACCCTACAAATGTTTAAACAAAGCAGGGCATTTGTTTAGGCTTCAAAAAAAAAGAAGAAATATTATAAAACAGTACTATCAAAACCTTCTTCTTAAAACAACTGTATCAACAATCTTTGAATAATCAACCAAAACCATATTCAGCATTGTCAGATAACAGTGAGTATTTGGAACAAAACGGTACCAAACCAACCAGGCTTGGTTTGATGCCAAGCCACATTTGTGTCACATGTGGAGGACATTAGCTGCTCCCTCAGAGATGCTGCTGCTCTGAAATCACAGGGAGTGAGGCCCTGAGGTCCCCTCACCTCCTCTGCCCCTCGATTCCCCCTCCTGCCTCCAGGAAGGTGACTCCCTCTGTGCTGCCTCACTTGCTGGTTCAGCTAGGGGGGTGGCTCTGCTCCCAGGAGTGACACTACCCTCCTCCCCAGCTGCAGCCCAGAGGGACTTTGTAGTGCAAGTGACTATGCTGGTTTATATGGCCTCTGGGCACTTTGTAGGAAAGATCCCAGACACTTTCAGAAGCAGCTGAAATCAATGAGATCAAGTGTGAAGTGCTCAGCCAGTGAAACTCCCAAAAGCAACACAGACACCCACTGCAACCCACACCAGCACCCACACCTTCAACAGCCCTAAGAGATGTTGATACCTTCCAGGTCTGCTATCTTGGTTTCATATCCTAACTGCACCTAAGGCCATGAAAATTTTGAACATCAATATACACCAGCAGGCCAGGCACAAGTAAGAAGGAGAGCTAACAGTCACCTTGACTGGTGGCACTGGAGCTGCCCAGTGGGGTCCCAAACTCTGTACAACTCATGTAACTGGTGCTTAATTAGCTAGGGCTTGAGGGCAGATATGAGGGACAGTGATCTCAGCTCTTGTGGCACCGCAGCTCTAAAATGTAGAATGACTCAGAAGGGAGACATTAGCCAAAGCAAATTGTAGGGGCAGTTGCAGCAGAATTGGGTTTCTGTTGAGGCTGATGTGCTCAAAAGCCCTTTTTTTGCTTTAAGTTTTTCAAGTAAATTAAACATAAAAACCTGCCATTCTTGTGCAGAGGTATGTCAATCTCTGCAGTTTGTAAAGTTAAAAAGTGCTTCATGCAAACAGAAAACATAAAACTCAGTGACAAGTTAAAGAGACTCTAGCCAGTCCTTAGCTCCCTCCAGTCTGCACCTCATGGTGTGTGTCTCAGACAGGGAAGCCAGGACTAGTGACCTGCCATGGGGCACAGAGCAGCTGCACAAGTCCTGGTAGAAGTGGTGTTCTATGTCCTATTAAACTCAGCTAAATTCTACTTCCTATTTCTATTGCTTTCCTCCACCTGTCTTTATCTTCTCCCTGCTGATACTTAAAACACTCACAGCAAGCAGGTGCCCCTCTCTGTCTTCCTGATAGGTACTGGGATGCTTGGGATGAGCACAGGCTTGGGATGAAAGCAGCAACAAGCATTTGTGAAGTAATGAGGTACAGAGGGGTGAAAGGACTGCCCATTTGAAATCATTTTACACTTCTGTGGATCAGCACCTTCAGCTCTGAGCTTCAGACAGGAGGCATGCACATGTCTTGATGACACTGCAGGGCTGGTTCTACCAAGAAATATTTTAATTAACTCTAGGACTTCTATCTATTGAGAAATGGACATTAGTGAGAGACTCACTAATGTCTTTTGAGATTAAACTAATAAATTTTTTTTAAATACAGGTAGAGCAAAACCTGCTGATGAGAGTGGACCAAAACAAGCCTAATCCGCAGGCCCACAGCTGAATTCTGTAGCTCACTCACTTATCTTTAATTATTTAATGAACAGGTGCCTGTCCCCCTTGGGTAGGCCATATGTCAGGAAACATCAGCTAACCCTGTTTTAAAGGAAACTCTTATCTCCTTTATTCCAACCAACATGCAGCAGCCTGGCAAAGGCCACAGCCAAGGCTACACAAATAAAAGAAGGATATGCTTTTGAAAGGCCATGGGCAAGCAAATCTGTTAACTGTGTACCTTACATGCACTAGATCTTTTCCTAGCTCCACAGTGAAAATATCTCTGCTGGTTGTCCCCCTAGACATCAGCCAGGTGAGACTCCTGAGCCTGCTCTGTGAAGAGAGATGTGGGGTTGAATGTGTCTTGCCCAGTGTTTCTGAGTTTTGCTCTGGCACAGGCTTGTTGAAGATGGGCCAAGCACATTTTCAGATGGCTCTCTCCAAGGCCCGTATGAAGGAAATTCCTTCTCAGTTAAAATTAAATTAAATTAAATAAATTAAAAAACAAAGGTATGTTCTAGTCCCCACTATAAAGTCTTACTCCTTCCCCCCTCTCCCATCTCTGACATCTGCACCAAGACTATGGGAAGTGCTGCCAGGTTAGCGGGGGCTGTGTGTGGGCTTGGGGCGTGTCAATGTGACACAAGCCACAAAGTAAAGGTCTCAGAACCCTCCCCATAACCCCAGGGCCGGGTCTGGGTTTGGCCGGCAGGGTTCGGAGCAGCTCAGCACCAGGTTTACCTCCAGATTTACCTTGTCCACCGCCGTGGTGGAGACTGGCCGGGATGTGTTCTCCTAGGGCAGTGAACTGTACAGGACATCGGCGCTTGCGGGGTTTTGAGCCGGGACAAGCTCAGCAGGGCCCAAAGGAGCGAGCAGCAGGAGCTGTCCTGGGGCTCAGGGTCAGACCGTGCTCAGGTGTGACCGAGGAACCTGCAGAATGGGAGGAATTCAGAGGGGACATATTTCACCCCTGATGCCATGTGCTCCTTTCCCTACCCCCTGCTCTGTCCCCACCCCACCGATCAGGCTCTTTAACATGACAAAGAGCCCGCAGGAGCGGGTCGCGGCGAATACTGCGGTCCCAGGCAGGGAATGGCCGGCTATAAAGGCCCGTCTGCGCTCCGGGGCCACCTCAGCTCGGTGGGAAGACCTGCCCCGGGGTGCAGGTGACATCTGCCGTGAGGTGGGGGACCCGCCCCTCCCGCTGCTCCCCATGTACCAGGCGTGCCCCGGCGGGGCTGCCATGGGCTACCTGGAGCTGCACTGGAGCGAGGCACGGCAAGCGCCCACAGCGGCCGGGCCCACGGGAATCGCCGCGGCCAGGCAGTGTCCTGAGGCGGGAGCGAGGAGGCACACAGCAGGTAAGGCCTTGCAGTTAAATCCTGGAGCTGATCGCTGATCCCCGGGATGTCTCTGCTCCCAGGTCAAGCTCAAAGGACTTTGAGCGCGTTTTTCTCTTTCCCTGCCTTGGTTTCCTTGTGTGCGGCCTAGGCAAACTGCAGTGTGGGAGGCAAGGAGGAGGGGTGACCTTGGCCAGTCACACCACTTTTCCATGCTACATCTCTGAGGTGACTGCCAGCCGGTTTCCTAATTTTCCTAAATTTTCCTAAACCTCAAAAGAGCCTGCAAGAGTCCAGGCACCCCAGGCTGAAGGGCAGTGTGACAGCTTGCTCTTATGGAAGTTCTTGGTGCAGGAATGTCTGCGCCTCCTTTTAGTTTAATGCTGTCATATGTGCCATAGAGAGAAACAGATGCTGGAGATACTTCTTGTGATACCCCTTACAAACTCCTAGCACCTTTTATGTACTTATTAATCACGATCCAAGGCCTGTTTTGGATAACTGGGTGCTGGGAGATCTGCTCCTTTAAATCTAGCATTGTTACTCACTGCTTCTGTCATTTTGCCATTTTCTTCTATTTCCATTTTCCTTCTGTGCTCTTGTTGCTTTGACTTCCCCTTTTTAACCAAAAAGTCCCAGGCCTCACCATAGTGACATTTTCTGTGCCTGCCATTCCTCTCCCACTCCAGTGAGTGGCAACAGAAGAGCTGATAAGAGCAGGTTTTCGTCCAGCCCCACCTTATGGTCAGCAGGGCAACACTCTAGCAAGGTGAATGGTGGGAGGAGAGCCAGGTTTTGGGGTGCCACTTTCAAGCTGTTAGTTGCTATGGAAAGCCGGAGGCTCAGGCAGAGTGACTCTGGCTACTCGGCACATGGCTACCTGCCATGTAGTTTGGAGAAAGGCTTAGGCTGTCTGCATGGTGCTTGCCCGACAAAGGCAGTGGCAGATGGACTCCTTTGTGCCCCTGTTGGGTTTACCCATCCTCAAGCACTCTCCCCTCATACCTCTCTTAGAGAGAGCCCAATTGTGGAAGTCAAGACCTACAGATGTCAAGGGCTTGTGGGAGCGGGTCTGTCACAGGCTTTCATGTTCATCGTGTCCGTTGCACTGTTGTTAGTGTTTCTTGCTTCCTCTCTCCTTTACTCTCTTCTCATAGGAGAGGGAACACTTGTGTCCTGAGCTCAAGCTGCACACAACAGTTTCATGGAGCTTTGGATGACAGGTCAAGCAGCAGCCTGGGGGAGCTTTAGTTCTACAGTGTCTCACTGTGGTTCCTGTCTAACAGGAGACTTTCCTGTTTTTCAGGCTCACATTCCCAGTATACTCATTTCCTCCCTATACGGTTTTTACTACACAGCCTACAGGAGCCAAGCATCCTGTGATACCACACGAAGTTTTAGCTTCCATGCAGCCAGGTCACTGATGTTCAGCTTTCTCAGGGTTCTGCAGTCTAACCCCATGCACATAACACTGCAGGCCCTTGCACCTCTTCTGCTGACAGCCTCTTCCTACTTGTAGACAGAATCCCTTTGCAGTCATCAGAGCCCCTCTCCCCAGTGCTAGAGTGATTGTTTAGTAGACTTTCATCTTAGGACAAGAAGGAAAGGTTTTGTAGGTTGGGTGGGAAGCCCATTCCTCTGGGGGGCATCAGGACTTTGCTCTGGACATATGTTCTGGAGGTTGAGGAGGGTGTCTCAGTGTCACAGCTCTCAGGGTGACTGATAAGGAGGTTGGGAGACGTTGGTTGGGCTCAGTAGGCAGAAGCTGTGTACTGAAATGGCACTGCCCCATTCACTGCACTTCTAGTAGGAGGAGAGGGGATGGACCATGCAGGACAGTTTGCAGAGGAGTAGGTGGAGGAGGGAGGGATGGGCAGATTCATCATTGCAGTTAGGGGAAGGAGGAGTGACTGGTAAAATAGCCCTGCAGTCAGGTTGGCCTGAGAAGGTCTCAGCCTCTCTCAGACCCCAGTAATCTGGCATGTGACACATTTTCTTATTCCTGCAGCCTGAATGACTTTGCATATTGGCAGGTTTTGTCTTCACTAGGAGCCCAGGTTGTTCAGGAAACTTTTCCTTTAGGTCTTTATCTCAACTTTGTCATCAACGGAGACCCCTTAAGTCATGTACCAGGACAAATGAGAAGGGGCTTGAATGCCTTCCTCTGCACTCTTGAGTTTTGTCCCCCATGTCCCTGGTACAGGATTGCTGCCTCCTTTCACCTGTTTCACAAATACACCTTTTCTCTCCCTCTCCTCTTCCATGTGAAATTTCTCTCCTTCATTCTTCTCTCATCAAAAGCCCTTCTCAGACAAATAGGTCCTTCCACCTACAGTGTCTCCAGTCTCTGTGGTGGGAGACAAAGGCAGACAGGACTGAGCCAATATCCAATGCCTGATGCTATCCACCTGCTGCCCTCACTGTTGAGCACTGGCTGCACTGCCCCACTGTATACCCTGGTCAGAGGTTGTTTTATCTCTATTGAGTGCCTTGGTATTGCTGGGCAGGCAGTTTTGAGGAGCCCAGCCAGCAACCCAGAGCTATGCTTGCAGTCATGACAAGGCCTTTTTACACCACAATCAGACTGAAATATAACTGAGGCCTTCTGGGGGAGGAGAGTTCACTGTGAACCAATGCGCACTGTGCTCTTGCACCACTCCCTGCCCTGACTTTTCTGCCTGGCAAAAGGGAACCACGAGCATCCCAGAGGGGACTGAGCTGGGAGGCTGCTTGCTTTCAGTGCACTTGTCTGTGCTCACAGATACATGAAGAAAGGAGGGTCACACAAGCCCTTTGCTTCAAGAAAGCTGTCTGGTAGGCGAGGAGCTCTACAGCAGGCAGGGAGCATGCTCATACCCTTACAGCTAAACGTTTTGTCTCTTACACGTTTTTTCATTGTCATTTATTTATAGAAGTATCCCCAGCTTCATCCAGTTCTGGGAATTTCAGCCAATTCACACCAGATTCAGCCACCAGTCCACATTCGTCATCCTCGTCCCCACAGCCTACAGCTAAGTCTCAGAAGGGCAGAGAATATGGCATGGAGGGGATGAGGAAGACCAAGAGCCGTACAGCTTTCTCCAAGGAGCAGCTGCAAACCCTGCACCAGCGCTTCCAGAGCCAGAAGTACCTGAGCCCCCAGCAGATCCGGGAGCTGGCTGTGACCTTGGGACTCACCTACAAGCAGGTGAATAGAGACTTTGACCCACAGTGTTTTGATCTCACAGTGGCTGAGTGGTCACTTAAGGAAGTGCCAGGATGGCAAGATGAGTCCCCAGCAGGGACTGAGGCAAAGGTGCCAGCTAACAGTTGGCTTATTCATGCCAAGAGATCAGAAGCACTTTTGCAGGTAGAGGGGTCAGTGGCACCTCATTGAGCCTCCCAAGTCGGGGGTCACTTAAGGGTTCTGTTGCCAACACCTGTAGTAGAATTGCAAACCCAATGATGAATACATTGTTCACCACAAACAGTCTCTACCCTGGGCCTGACAGCACTTCACAGATTTTTCTATGTGCTGTGAACTTCACAGAAACCCTGGCACGCATCTGTTCTCTGAATCACAGGGCTGCTACATGCTGAAAGCTCTTGGTAGTGTCTCCCAGGTCTTATCTTGTCCAATATCTAATAATGCTCCACTCTCAGCGCTGCCTGGCTGCTTGACAACGTGCTCCCTTCTCCCCGTGGGTGCTAGGTTCATATATCACTGCCCTTTAGGGTCTCTCCTGATCTCCAGGTATGTTGTGTGTGGTAAAATGATGCTGCCTCTAATGATGCCTTCCTAAAGCAGGGGACACTGGGCAGTGGAGCACAAGAGCTCACCGTTATAAGTCCAAAATCTGCCTGAAATTTGGATCTCAGAGCTGGGCATAATGGCCTGTGTGCCCTGGGACTAAAAAAGTTATACGAGCATTGTTAAGTGCACACATACAGCACACACTGAACTGGTTCTGTCAAGAACAAGGCAGGTGGGACAGTCTGCTCTTCCCTTCAATCCACATCCCTGCAAAGGCTGCTTTCACAGCACAGACACAGCCCGGGGGGAAATGGCCCTGGAATTTGCCCCAGCAAGGAGATTTGAATTTGGGAGCTGCTGGGTACAAGGAGCAAGTCTGTCCCTTCTCTCTTTGCAAATATGCAGAAACAGTGTCTTAAAAGTTTGCCTGTAGTGCAGGGGGCTTGTAGAGATGTATGTGGCTCTGACTTACACCAGTCATTTACCTCCATGATTGGAATGAGTTGGTTTGTCACAAGTATCGCTGTCTCTTGACACCGAGCCACCCCCTCCCCCATCACACAGTTGCACTAGCCACCTGCTGAGGCTGCTAGACAGACCTCTCCCCTTGGCAACACCCCCTAGGAGTTTTTAAAGGCTTTTATCTGCTGCTGCTGCCCATGTATCTCTGCCATCTGGTCACTCTCCCTCTGGTTCTTCCTGCTCCTGAATTTGGTAACATTTGTTCTTCCTTCTCCTTTGTTGACATTTTTCTCTGCTTTCCTTTCCCCATCCAGGTGAAGACTTGGTTCCAGAACCGGAGGATGAAGCTGAAAAGGTGCCAGAAGCACAGCCTGTGGAACGAACGGGCTCAGTGCCTCACACAGGTAAGAACGTAGCACATGGCTCATCATGGCTCTTCTGTCTGGGCAGATCAATCCTGTGTTTCCTCCATGGGGACAGCTTAAGCATACAAGTGTGTGTGTATCCAGCCTCCTGGTTTGCTCTGCACAGAGGCGCAGACTTGGCACCACTCCGTGTACTGGTGGTAGCCCAGCAGTGGACTGGCTATGCCACAGAAATGTTTCCAGGGAAAAGCTGTTCTCCACCTATGGATCTATGAATATATATATGATTGTGTATCTACCCCTAAGCTATGGGAATGGACATAATTCTTCTTGCCCTCCATGCTATTGCTGCTGGTCAATAGACAATATGAAATGTGAAGGGATAGAGCCCCAGTACATGTCAGGCCTGTGGACACCAGTGGAGAAGCTATGTGTTCTGACTCTCTGCCTTTCCCTTTCAGAGTGGCTTCCAGACTGGTACTTACCTGGATGTGCACCCCAAATTCCACCAGGGCTACCCCATCACCACAGCTGGCAACCTCCAAACCATGCCTGCCCCCTGTCAGCACTATGGAGCAGGGCAGAACGCTTACACAATCGTGACCAGCGAGGATGGAGGAGTCTTTGGCAAAGGCGGGGGGACCTGCAGTGTCCAGCAGACAGTGGGCTTCATTGCCCAGCACAAAGTAGACTTTTACCACAGCTATCCTAGCAGTGTGGAATATCCAGGCTCAAAGACAGGTGATGGCTGTAATTTTCACCATTCAGCCACTATGGGGGCTCCTTTCCCAACTGCTCCCAGTCATCATCTTTATCATTCCTAAGCATTGTGGATGTGGGGTACTTGGTCAGCCAGGAATCAAATCTTCTTCTCATCTCTCCCTTCGTTATTTGTGTGCCGTCCACCTCAGGGACACCTTGTAGCTAGAACCTGTTTTCTCATCCAAATGTGTGCCTGCAGACACACAGCCTTACAGAGACCAGGTGCATACACACAGAGTCCTTCATTTCTGTGCCCCTACATGGGCAGACACACATTCCTTCTTTGATTGGCACAGACAACCAAGCTCCCTTATAGCAAAGCCCAAGATCTGGCTACCCAGCTTATGCCCTGGTTCTCTTTAATTATGGATCTTCTAACTTGTCTAAGGGGAAAGCACAGATTCCTTCGGGGATCTCATTTCTGCATATCACTGTACAGTTGTGTGTGCACAGGACACGAACCCAGGTGCTGTATGGAGGGTGCTGGTCACATACCTTTAACTGAAGTTGCAGAAGTTACTACCACATGCCAGTTATCCATCTGAAGTGTAAACCATCCCTTCTGTAAATCAACCACGAGGTGAACTGATGAAGTGTCTAATGAGGGAGATGTGAGAAGTAGCTTGCATAAAGGCTGGTAAGATGATCTTAAAAGCCCTTCCTTCTAGTCTGTATCTTTCTGTGCCTCCCCTTGAGAAAACCTAACAGTGCATCCAATTTGGCAAATAAAAAAAAGTATTTTTTAACATGCATTATATATTTTTATGTATATCTTTCTTCCCACTGCCATAGAGCATTGCAATATAAAAACCAGATGGAACATAAATAGCCATAGCAACCATATTCCATTGTTATTTCATCCTGAAACTATAAATAGAAAATTTTCTGTGTTATTAGTGGATCAGCTTCATGGCTCTTGGCAATGCCAGATATCTCAAGTCAAAGAAACAGGTGAGTAACTATCACTCACCTTAAGAATTTTCCCTATCCAGAAATACTGGATGGTACTATCATTTCTAAACTTGACTATGTAAGTGTCTAAGTACTTAAAACCAGACGTGTGTAGCAAAGTATGTGTAATAACAGGCCTCCAGTTCCCTGCGTCACAGGTTTTCTATCACTCATTTTTATCACTCTTTGATGATGACAACAAATTTCTCTTAGGGCAATGAAGTAGCTGCCATGGTTAAAAAAAGAAAGAGCATAAAATTAAGGCAGTGATTTCTGTGGCCTGAGTAATAAGAGGCATGGTTTTCCATTGGCAAAGCTGATTTATGTCCCTGTACCTCACAGCTGTTTGTTCCCTCTCCCACTCCCTTATGCAGACACTCTTTGACTGTAGGTATGCTGTATGGTGTGCTGACTTTGGCTCTGTTCATTAATTTTCTTCACAGTATCTAGGATGGGGCTCTGTTTTAGATTTGTGCCGAGAATGGAGATAATACAGAGATGTTTTCATTATTGCTGAGCAGGTCTTGTACAATGTCAAGGCATTTTCTGCTTCTCATTAGTTCCCTGATAGTGAGAAGGCTGGGAGTGAACAAGGAGTTAGGAGGAGACACAGCTGGGATGGCCGATCATACCATATAGCTCTGGGATCAGTATAGAAAGCTAGGGGGAGGAAGAGGGGGACATCTAGAGTGATGGCATTTGTCTTTCTAAGGAATCATTGGGCTCTCTTGTCCTGGAGGTGGCCTGCCTATGGGAAGAGGTGAGTTAATTCCCTGTTTTGCTTTGTTCGTGTGCACGGCTTTTGCTTTACCTATTTAATTGTTTTTATTTCAATCCACGAGTTTTTTCACTTAAAGTCTTCCGATTCTCTCCCCCATCCCAGTGGTGGGGAGTGATCAAGTTGAGTGACTGCATGGTGCTTATTTGCTGCCTGGCATTGAACCACAACATGCAGCCAGCATGATTTGGGGAGAGATAAGGCCTCTTGGATGGTGAGTCATAGAATCTTGCATAGCCCCCACCCTCCCCTCTTACAATCAGCAAGTGGCTAAGGATGGGCAACTGTTCCTGAAACCATCAGAGGGGTGGGGAACAATTAAGTCGACTGAAAAGGTGCTGGCTAACATCGGAGGGTGGACTACAATAGCGGCAATTATCAGGGCTCTCACACCAGAATGAAGATATTTTTCAGTTTTTCTCAAGCTAACAGTTCTGTTTACTTATCTGAATATAGCCTAAAACCTTTCCATGCCAACCCATCAAAGGCTGCTTTAGGTGAAAAAAGTTGAGCTTGCAGCTGGTCCTCATTAATAATTCTCTGGAAAAGGAGTCACATG
Organism: Toxostoma redivivum; assembly: GCA_013397375.1. NCBI lineage: Eukaryota > Metazoa > Chordata > Aves > Passeriformes > Mimidae > Toxostoma > Toxostoma redivivum. The sequence continues at coordinate 129,741 of VXBI01014263.1, forward strand.
TCATGCCCTGCTCCTTGAGAGATGCTTTAGGACAGGCAGGAATTTGCTGTGGAGGCTCTGGGACTAGCTTGCAGAAAGCTGCTGTCTGTAAGAGCAACAGCTGTGATCTCCCTGCTATTGACCTTCAGCAACGTAGTGCTAACAAACAGTACCAAATCTTGCTGTTTCCTCAGAAACACAATTTTTCAGAGGTCATCATCCAAAGATAGACCTTATTGCCACAGGTGGTTATGGAGTCCAAAAGCCTGCAGCAATTCCAACAGGCAAGCAAGCAGCTTCCAGGAAGGGAGATCATTGATGTCAGCTGTATCAGGAACTCCATTCCCAATGTCCTATGTGAAAAGAGAAGGAATGCAGTTTCTGTTAGAGGGAGTCCCTCAGCTCCAGCCAGCCAGCGGGACACTGGAGACTTGATTTCTTTTCTGGTCTTTCTCTAGTATCTAAGCAATGACTTGGCTGGATCTTGGGGCTCACCCAAAGCAGAAGTCCCAACGTTGTAAGTTGTAAAAGATTTAATGGTTTGGACACACTTCAGCTGCTAGACAGCAGATGTACTTTTGGTAAGTATGAGAAATTAATTCTAGCCTTGTTATGAAAGAGATTCCCAGATATGACCCAAGGGTCCTCTTCAAAACTTTGGACAGCATGGCCCTCACAGGTAGGGAAAGACTTGGAATTGTGATTTCTTGGGTAAGTTTTTTTTTTCCTTTTATTTTAATGTCCAAGTGTAATGATCTGGAGTCATTCATGCCTCACGGCTATTCAGTATCAGCCAATATGCTGCTGCCCTCTGATGACAGGCCAGGCAAGAGACGCAGGGTAATGCTTGACTGAAAATTTCCAAAACTCTGTTAGCTCAGCCTTCGAGTCATGCAGTGCAGTTAGATAAATAAATGTGTTTACATATGCCTGTAGGGAAGAGCCTATTAAAGGAAAGATCATTACTTTTATCTGCCCTGGACAGACAACAGGGCTGTGAGCCCTTGCTCATGGATTACTCAGAAGAAACACGTAGCTTGTAAAACCCCTGCAGGCCACACTGACATGGAGAACCAGGAATGAGGTTGCTTGCACCACTGTACCTGCTTGGCCTGGTCCCTATGCAACTGCTGAATAGCGAACTACAGAATAAAACTCTGGTCTACATAATGTGTACCAGACCAAGCTTCTTCTGCTTAGGTGGGATTCTCTGCAGCACTGGAACTACATCTGCACCTTTTTTGTCACTGCAGATACTGTAAATGTGGAATATATTCCCACAAGCTGTAATGCATATGAAAAGCTCCAAATCGTCTTACAGCTTGAACCTAAAAAGATTTCCTGGCAAGGCAAATCACATTTGCAGTGTGCAGAAGTCACACAGCCCAGTCACGAGAAGCAGCAGTCCTAATAGAGGTGTAATGCATCCGGGTAGGAAGATCGTTTGTTGGCATACTCTTTCTTCCTCTAAGGAACTGATACCAACACTTCCATGTTGAGTATGAGGCTGGAGGCACCTGCATATCTCTACCAGTTTTGGTAGTGCCCAATTACCTGTGCAGTTGTTTCACATGGTGGTGTGATTCAGGCATGTGAAGGTAACAGAAGAGAATGAGATCACCAGTTCTGTGGAAAGGCAGTGTCCTGTTTTTTAGTTCCATAGGCTCTAGAAACACTTCCTGAGAAACTAGAAGTCCTATCCAGCCCACTCTCCAAAATTCAAACAACAGCTGCTCCACATGTTCCCTCCAGCTACATGTGTTTGCCAAACCTACACACAACCTGGGCTGAGCAACCAGGGGAGTAACACAGCCATGAGGGAACACTGAGTTTCCACAGAACACTCCCCCCCAGTACACAGAGTAACACAAACCACAACACGAGAAATCATTCTCAGCCCCAGGGCTGTTTTAGCAACAATATCTGTTTCTGCAGAACGACATCTCCTAGCAGAGTTCTGGCTTCCCTTGCAGCAGACACATGGAAACAAAACATAGCAGGCATCCTCCGCAATTGTTCTGCAAAGATCTGTATACCTTATTTCTTCAAGAGAGTGCATCTTTAAAGAACCCAAAAAACATAAGCTGTTAATTTTAAAGCTAAAAGACAAGGCATAGTACGTATGACTCGCATGGGTGATTTATATGGTCCAGCTTTATTTTCTCAAGACAATTGTTGAAATTAGTAGTATTGCTAGAGAATAACCCAGAATTCATACACACTGTTCCTGGGATATGAATCTCCCATCTGGATGAGAACGGACCTCTTGTTCTGTAATACAAAAAACCACATGAACCTGGCTTTCCCCCCCTTTTCTGGGTCAGACTTACCTTTTTCTGCTGTTTTAAGGTTGGCAACCCACACGTAAGTGACTTATTCTTATGTCCTTCTCTACACAGGCTCAAGCCTCCACTCCTCACTCCTTCCAGTACCTATTGTACCTTGCCTCGGGAGCGGAGAATTGTGGTTGCAAAAGGAAAGAGGGGATGTGCTTTTGCATCCACACAAGCAGGTTTTGTTCAGTAAAGAACCTGTAGCAGAGTTTGAGCCTGAGCAGTCAGCTGCCAGTTTGGCTAATTGTGCTCAGTAGGAGTACCCCTTGAATTCACCCTTTTTGGACAGCTGAATGGTTTCAGTGGTGCAGTGTACTTTAAAGAACCTGGGCTTAAAACTAAGCACAACTTCTGCTAGTTTGGAGTATGACTAAATAGCAACTTGGTTCTGGTTTTGTTTCAGTGCTGGAGGCAGGAGATTTAGTTACTTACTCACAGATTTCTGTTGCCATTCGAGGTCAGCACAAGACCCCAAAACAGAGCTGCATGTTTAATTATGCAGGATTCCAGACCTCCAGTTGCGACCTTCTGAAGCGCCAGCAGGAGGCCACACAATCTCTAGGACGCCTTCTTTTGCTCCATCCTCCTTCTTCAGTATTTTTCAGTACAAGAAGCATTGCTGTTTAAGGGCTAATATAAGCACGTTACAGGGCTGCAGATCACGTCAAGCCAGCAGCTTGTCCAGTTGCCTAGCCCTGGAGCCTCTCCCTCACCTTCCTTGCATGAGGCTACACACCTGCATATTAAAAACAAGCTGATAGACTTCTGTGACTTGCTCTTTTTAAACAATTGCTTGAGCCCAACCCCGGGAGAAACACAGTAAGGTTATTTTTTTCCTCCCTTTCCTCAATACTGCAGGTCTGACCTGTGTAGCATTACCACTCTTTTAGCTGGCTGTTCAAAGCAAGCTGGTGACATCATCACAAAATTAAAATAAAGTAATTTATTTGCAATTTAATTAACTTTGTAAGAACGTTAACATTAAGAACATTGAACATTAAGCAGAAAAAGCAATAAAATACAACATGGACATAACTTAAAACATGCTTGGTAACACCGCAAAAAACAAAACTTGATGAAAAATTATTCTTCAACAACAAATATTCACCTCCTTCGCAGTGGAAGCTGTGCTGCAAGACATGCAGAGCAAGGATCAGAGATCACGGGCTAGAGACAGCAAAGAAGGTGAGACAACAAACAGACTTTAACAACCTATGCTGCTCACAGCTGCAACATTGCACACTGGCCTCAATGAATGAGGTTCATTCTCATCAACACCCAAAGCATCTTTGCCAAGGGTTAGCTATGAACAGGCAGGCACACTGAAACAGGAAACTAGCCCCAGGCAGCATGGTGCTGAGCCCCTCCAGTAATTAAAACAGCAGTAGTGGAGGAGGGGCAAGAAAAACGAATAGAACATGTATCCCTGAGTCAAAACCCTGGAAATCCCATGGGTAAACACAAGAGATGGGAGAAAAAATACTCAGACCTGAGACTCATACCCACTCTGGGTCCCCATGGGATGCCAAGGTGACTGGCATTGATTCTGTATAGGAGAGCTTGAAAACTGTGGGACACTGTCAGAGGTGTTCTGGAAGTTGAAGGCGTCTTCTACCTCCACGCTGACATAATCTATATTGTCAAAGCAGCTGCGATAGAAGTTCATTTGCTGGCTTAGTAAACCCACGGTTTGCTGGGTATTGCAGCTTGTCCCACCTTTTCCAAAAAGCCCCACATCCTCCACATTCTCCACTGACACGAATGAGTACAGGTTCTGCCCATTCCCATAAGTCTGTCCGCCGCTGTAAGCCTGGTGCACGTTGTGCACAGCCTGAAAATTCCTGCCGGCGCCGACAGGGAAGACCTGGTGAAGCGTGGGTGCCATGTCCAGGTAGGCAGCCTGATGAGCCTCACTCTAGGAGACAAAGAAAGTCATTGAGCAGTGCAGAACCACACCAACGGCCCATTCTTTGGAATGGGTCCTCTTTTCTCTCCCAGCCCCTCCTCCAAGCCAAACAATAGCGCCTTTTTCATGCCCATTGTCCTCCCAATAGGCCAGTAATAGCAGAGATGACGGTTAGTTATCTCCAGCTCAACGTGTCCATGAAGACCACACCGGGGGGAAAACCAGCTTAAGAGATGGCATTGTAAGGCCTATTAGGAGGAATACAGCTGGCTTGGTAATATTGAGTCCTGTGCATTGTTTGAATTAGCAGTTTGGACATGATACACTTCTCCCCTCAGACTGGGGGAGCCGTGACTGGTGGTGATGGGGGAGATTACTCACCTGCGGTAGATACATCCCTTTATCCACCCACTGGCTCTCCTTTTGGCAACGCTTAAATTTCATCCGCTGATTCTGAAACCATGTTTTCACCTAGAAGTGATGTGGAAAGGACATAAGAAATTAGAAGTTATTTTAAGAGCTTACTACACATCCTTATTTCTGCAACAATCAAATTTCTGATTGACTTCTAATACTGTAAATTATTTCAGCAGCTAACAACGTGCAGCAGATACAGGTGGCTATAAAATCACACAGCTGAGACATGAAAGCTAACATTCCTGCTTCTCAGATCACGACTGGATCTTTTCTGACTTCAAAAACTCTCCTAAAACACCGACCAAGGCAACTGCAGAAATCGGGTTGTGCAGGATCATCTCACTGCTGTGCCAAGGTCAGGGCTCAGGACTCCAGGAGAGAGTTGTTCCTTTATTCAGACACAAGCAGCTGCTGGAGCAAGGACCGTCTCTCTCTAGGGAAGGACCAAGGTGCCACTCCGACTAGGAAAGGCCACTTGCATAGCAGGGCAGGTATCTTTCTACATTCAGAGACAACACATGTCCATACGGAACAGTAACCTGACTCTGCATAGCCCTGCTTTGCTGCTCTGCAGGCCCTTTCAAACACCTGCACGGAGTGGGTGGATAGTGCTGGAACTAAACGTAAGAAGACTGAGTCATAAATTTTCACACCCTCCACTCTCTCACGTAAGCAGCAGCACTTACAAGATAACGAAAGAAACTTCTCTCTGGGATCCAAGAAAAACACAAAAAGAAACCCACAACTCAGATGCTGCTTAGAGCAAGATGTTCACCTGCTTGTAGGTGAGGTCAAGGGCAGCAGCCAGCTCCCGGATCTGCTGGGGGCTCAGGTACTTCTGGTTCTGGAAGCGCTGGTGTAGGGCTCTCAGCTGGTCCTGCGAGAAGGCTGTGCGGCTCTTGCCCATCTTCACCGCGCCCTTGCCTTGCGCCTTGACCTTCTCCGCAGAGGAGTGGGGAGATGGGGTCCCTGCTGCGGCGGGGCTAATGGCGGAATCGGGGGTGTGGTACGGGGTGAGTGTCCCAGAACTGGAGGAAGCTGGAGAGTCAACTGAGGACAGAATAGAACCAGAGGGAGCAAAATAAGGCAGGGAAGACCCAAAACCCTTTTAAGTTCAGCTTCTCGGGGGAATATAAGATCGCGGGTGGCCTGGGGACTCGCAGGGGCCCCGCAGCCGTGGGGAGGTGGGGACAGGCCGCCTCTTGGCAGCAGAACCGCGGAGGCGTCTCTGTTCGCCCCTTGGGCTCCGTCCCGCTGGGCAGAGTGGCCACGCTGGCACCCCGGGCACCATCGCCCGGCTCCCGCCGCCCCTCCCCGCCGACACGGCATCCTGGCTGGGGCCGGGGCCGCCGGCAACAACGGCATCGCCTCCCAGCCCCGGGCACGCTCCCGGCCCGCTCCCAGCCCCGGGCACACGGCCGCCGGCAGCAGCGGCATCGCCTCCCAGCCCCGGGCACAATCACACTCCCGGCCCGCTCCCAGCCCCGGGCACAATCACACTCCCGGCCCGCGCCCAGCCCCGGGCACAATCACACTCCCGGCCCGCTCCCAGCCCCGGGCACAATCACACTCCCGGCCCGCTCCCAGCCCCGGGCACACGGCCGCCGGCAACAGCGGCATCGCCTCCCAGCCCCGGGCACGCTCCCGGCCCGCTCCCAGCCCCGGACAGCCCGATGGCTCGGCCGCCCGGACACGTACCTGAGGGACTGGGCGTCTTGGCCGCGGGCAGGGGGAGCGCGTCCAGCCCCGGAGCCTCCTCGGCGGGCACGCTGTCCATACTGCCTGCGGAGAGCCAGTAGTAGTCCCCATACCTGGCCGCGCTGGGGTAGGGCACGTAGGGCGGCGTGGCCAGGTGGGCGCTCATGGCCGGACCGGGTCCCCCAGCTCCGAGCATGAGGCGATGTTGCCGTCGAAACTAGCGGCAGGCCGTGGACAGGCACCCCATTTAAGTCCTCCCCAGCCTGGCCTTGGCTGGAGGGTATTGTCATGGCCATTGTCATGTTAAAAGTTGGTTGACTGTGGGGGAGGGACTTCGAGGGTATTCAGGGACTGGGGGAGGGCTGGGACACCGGGCTGCGCTTGCCAACTTGGCTCGTAGGTGCCACGGTGGGGATGAGTACCCCACTCCCTGCTGGGGCGTGGGAGGCAGGTCCTTGCTTGCCCCTCGGGGCAGCGGGCCTGAGCAGAGTGGCCCGGTGAGTTGGACAGAGCTTGGCGGACATCCCCACCCCCACATTTCACACTCTTTCTCCTCGCAGGTCCCACCCAAACAGAAAGAATGGCCCCGGAGCCCGCCGCGGGGCATGCAGAGACTTTGTGTGTCTGCATTGCAGATCGCAACCATCATTGCAAATTGATAAGCCCTCCACCTCCTTGCAAGTGAATCCGGACCGGGGGCAGGGGGGATGGCCCTACAGAGGTGTCTGTATGGCGGGGAAAAGGGCTTAAAGAAAGCCAGGCTGCTTCTCCTAGCAGCTCGCCCAAGCCTGAGCCAGGCAGTCCTGTTCTGCATATTTTCCAAGCTTCTTTCCCCTACCATTTAAGACTTTAAAAAGTGATATCTTAAAAATACAACACAGCAGGGAGGGACGGGAATCACCAGGTCAGATTCAAAAGGAGACAAGAACACTGCAGCTGTAAAAGAGCTTTACAGATAGTAAGGATTTGAAATTAGGGCCTACAGCCTTGCTAAGGAGAATAAACTCTTTCCCTTGCCACCCTCCTCCCACAGCTATTACTGCTTACTTTAAGGAAGTCAAAAACTTATCGGGAGGATCTCACAGCCCGGGAGTTACAAAACCTGGAAAATCACCTGGAAAAAGTACAAACGCAAACTTTATACAAAAGCAAATTCCCCACCTCTGCTAGTGCAAGGAAACAGGACACACGCAGAGGTGTAGCTACTAACCTACTGCGCTGTTAAACGCCTTTTGGACCTGACAGAGAAAGACCTCCCTTGATTTCAATTTATCTCCGCCTCCCATCTGGAGTCATAAAGAAAAAGGAGCCTCAGCTGGTCCTCTCAGCTAGCAAGGAAGGATCATTGCCGGGTTTTTGATCACCTCCTAATTAACAATTTCGTTTCTCAGAATCCAGACAAGATCAGGACTACTAGGAATGTGGGAAGAAGAGATTATAATCGGATGTGAGGGATGCAAATACCGAATTAGGGCCAGAACCGGCCCCAAAGCAAGCAGAGGCAGCCGCGCTGTGGATTTTGGGCAGGTCACTTGCTCGGTGCTCGCAGAGCAGATGCACGAACGGAAAGGGATTTTCACTGGGATGCGAGGCTGTCCTGCTGCCCTCTGCGGGGCACAGAGCCGCCGGTCGGTCCCCATGTCCCCTGCTGGCAGGGCTGCCCCGGGACACGCGTGATCCCCGCGGGGGCTCTCCCAATTCGCCAGACCCAGCCCCTTGCAAGGACGGAAAAACCTGCGGGGTTTCTACAAGCCACAGCCCTGGTGTTTGGCGGCCCCAGGAGGAACCCCCAAGTCGTCCGAGGACAGACGGCTGGTGAGGATCAGCCGCGGCAGAGGGATTAGAGTTTTACAGACGGAGTAACACCACCTCTGCCAGCAAATCTTCCCTCGGAGAGCTGCGTGTGTGTTTGGAAAGGTAGCAGGACTGCTCACAGTTTGCAGTTTTTATACATGGATCAGTTCTTGCGTATATATCAGCTTCCGTCCCAGAGTCAGACCTGCTTTGTAGTGAGCATCCAGCTGATTTAATTTCCGCTCTTTTTTTATGTCTTTGTTAATATTTTTATTTTCTCATCCCATTTGTCCTCTATTCCTTTTGTTGTATGCTTTAACCACCAAATCTCTTCTCCACGTATTCCCTTCCAGTGAGGAAGGGAATAATTTGCTCCCTCGCCCCAACAATTCTTCTAATCATGTCACCAAACACATCTTTTAAAACGTAATGATGAGAAAAATAAGAGTTGTGTAAGTGTACAAAACCATACCATCTAAAGTCAGAATTTATTCAGGATAAGAAACTCAGTTATTTTCCCCCAGGTAAATGATACGAATGATAGGAACATACTGCAAAGATAAATCCAGAAGTCATATAGACACAGGGAATGCTATGGCAAACATGATGTGGATATTTGGGAAGCTGATGGGGTGATTGGTCTGGAACATCTGCCTGTGGCACCATCAGCCTTCAGATTTGATATATTGCCCATGAATCTCTAGAGCTGATGTGCTTTTAAAGAATACCTGTCAGGAATGACTCACAGAGCACATGCAAGTATCCACTTGTGTTTCTTTTGGAACTGTTTTCAGCTGAAACAGCAACATAGGTCAGATCTAGTCTAATCCTGTTTTTCCCAACAGGGCCAAATAGCAGGAACAATTTGGTTTTTGACCCTGGATTGTGTCCTCCTCTCCATTCATTCTGTGGCTCCCTCCTTCTTTTTCAGTTCTTGGCTCATTATGTGCTCATTATGTACTGTGGAGCATTAGTCAGGTGAGTAATAAGTTGACTTATTTTTGCCCCTTACCCTCACCCTTGAAATTGTTTGTAAAGACATAAGCACACATCTTTCCTATCAAGTGTTTGGGACTGAATGCAGTCACTCACTGGGCTGTAGCATTCTCTAACAAACCCTTTCTATAGTGCTTCAAGCAGAAGAGACAGAAGCTCAGGTCCAAAAGCAGTCTTGAGGTCTTTGTCTAAGCACAGTGAGATAGGACTGTGGCTGGAAGGTGCTTCATGCAGGAAGTTCCCCCTACAAGGATTTTCCATTATTCTCAGTAGGGTCACTACCTTCAGAGGGCTGGAGCTCAAGCTTGCTTTGAAGTGATGCAAAAACACCAGTTTACATAGATGGAGGCTGGGGAAGCACAAGCTGGCTAATGCTGTAAATCCAGCTCTGGAGCTCACACCACTGGGTCAGAAATACTGGGGTTTTCCTACCTCAGAGCATCGCTAAACTAATTTTGATCAACAGGATAATGCTACAGCGGTTGTCTCAGATTTTACATAGATTAGGTGCCCTCCTGTGGCTGGCTGTAATGTGGGTCACCTGTGTTTTGGTGAACGTTGTGAAGTGCCACTGCATGTCGTGGTGCCATTCTGCTCATGTTGGTGGTGCTCAGCGAGGCAGCATGGTGCTGGCTCGGTATTAGTGAACAGAGAACTATGGCCAGAGCCCCACTGCCCCTCGGAGGTTTACTTGGGAACCACCACCCTCTGACAGAGATGTGTGTGCCTGGGGAAGGCAGCTAGAAATACTTGCCTTGTGTTCTGTTGAGCTTGTCTGAGCTTTCATCCAAAGCAGGCACCTTCAATTTTATTATTTTTCTTTTATTGAAAATAAAAGTTAGGCATATGAAAACACTCCTGCCCTGCAGACCTCAGCACCTGCCCAGCCCTTGGCTCTGGACAGCCTGTCCCCTGTAGTATGTTCATAGCCTGCAGTCTGGACCCAAGATGACAGGCTGTAGAAGGAAGGGAATCAAGAAAGAATAACAAAAATTAGGCCCTCATTCATATTAAAATACAGTTTTCCTTTCTCTTGGCTCCTAGGGGAGCAGGTAGAAAAAAGGACAAATCTTCTCCCTCCCCCTGATAGCCCAGTGTCTCAATGCCCTGAGAATTACTGGGTGATGAGGCCCTTTGTTAGCCGTGAAGGGGCAGACTGGCACAGGGCATCCAGGGCACAAAGCCAAGTGCCTCCCTGAAAAGGCAAGAAAGCTGTGTGTCAAAAAGCAGGTGGGAAGCAGGCTGGTGAGAACACGGATTTCTAGGGTTGGATAGGTCTGTTCTTTCTTTACCAATCCTTCATCCATGCCTGCCATGCACATGATGCCAGAGTGCTGTAGCTGTAAGCACTCTTCACAAGAAGCATCCCCTACCAGTGCCCATTAGCTGGAATATGGAGCAGTGTTGCAAGCAGCTTGGAGCCAGGGTTATGCAAAGTCCTGGGGAACATGGAGAGATGTGCATATCAGGCAAAAACCTTCCAAGCATCCTCTCTGCTCAAATCCTCCCCTCTGCCTCATTATCCCTGGTGTGGTTTTCCCCACAGGCTCAGTTAGGAGTCCTCTTATTAAAAGCAAACAGCACAGAGCTGTCTTCAAATGCTTTCTGCCGTTTCCACCTTAAGAGAGGAATGACAAATCCTGTGTTTCACACTCTACCAAGGCCCTGTGCATGGCATGAGCCACTTCCCCCACTCTCCTCGAAAGGCTGCTCTACATCAAGCACTTTGTCTTTTGTTCTCCAAACACACATCACTTACGAACTTTGAAATTACGAAGAAAGTTTCTTCCCCCTTTTCCTAAGTCTTCTTTGTCTTCCTCATTCTCATAGCGATAGCTTCCTACAAAATCCAGTGCTGCCAGAGCCTTTAGTTCAAGTGGGACACTCAAGTGGTGGCTTAAATCTCGGGCTCTCTCGAATTCAGTGCATATTGTGGCACCTACTTTCTCCCACATCTCTCATCTGAGGATTATCCTATGTATGTCCCCATGTAAATTAATATCAGGACAGAACTAATGAGGATTATGTGCCAAGTGAGTGGCTGTAATCACACTCGTGCAGGCCAGAAGTAGGCACACAGTCTGGGAGTGCTTCTAACACACCCCACAACCAAATTCTTCCAAGTTAGCACATGCTTTTCAGGCAGCTCCCTGTGCCACATCTGTGCTATCTGGGGTTTTTGTAAGTCTCAGGAAGTCCCCAAAGGGGAGCAGATCACTTGTGATGCAAGTGTCTAATTACAGCGAAGTCTAGTATTAGGAAAAATGGTGCTCAGTTTTCAAATCTGTCGGGGGTTGAGACAAGGATCTCCCCATTGCTTGGCCCTTGCCCCCAACTATACACCTTCGGCTTTTCTCCAAGACGGGCTCTTGCACATGCATTCATGAGCGATTAGCAAGTGCTAGAGCCTGCGGCTCCCTGGCTGGCACCCACTCTACATCTGAATGGCAGAGCCGGGTAAGCCCAGGGCTGTGGAATGGGATTTGCAAGTGGATGATGTCTGCGCCTGACCTGACGGAAGAAAAAGATTTACCTGCTTTTGTCTGACAATATTTAGATGGCTGACTTGGCTGAGATGGAAAGAGAAAGAGACAAAGAAGAGACGAACAGTGAGAGGCTGAAGCTTTTTAAACTGGGTATCATTTGTCTAGGAATTAAATCCACTGAAGGGTGGAAAGTGGGTAGGGGAACATAGCACTGCTATAGTATGGACTACATCTCTCCCCCTGTGCAAGGTCAGAAGCCACAGAATCATAGAGTTAAAGAACTCCAGACTCTCAGACTATTGTGACAAAATAAAAATGCCTCTCCAGCAGAGCTTAGTCATGATGAAACCATGACTGTCTGTGTAGAGAAAAACATTTTGCTAAAGATTCCTTGTTTAACCCCAGTTGTGTCTTTCATGCAAACTCTGGGGTTAAGATAGGCCTGAGAAAACCTTCTCTTAACCCCACTCATGACTCTATTGTTTTACTGTAATTATAAACAGCCTAATAATAGTTTCAAAAGTGCTTGCAGATGCAAAGTAACCTTGCAGAGTATTTAATGGCTTTGGTGCAGAGATGTAGGTGTTGAGCTGTGATCCAGCAGGGCTCTCTGACGTAGTAGCACCTCAGATGTCTCTCTTCACTCACTGGACCCATCAAACTTCACCAATTCTCCAGCAGAAATGGTTGTCAGGTGTAATTGATCTCTCCTCACTCACAGGCAGCACATTGACACAAACCACTGAAGATTTCAGTTTCTATCAGTATCCACCTGCTCTGTGAAGCAATGTGCTGGCACTCTTTTTCTGTGATTTGATTCCCAGGGAATACATGTACGCTGGTCATGGGATTCAACATTGTCCTCTTCATGTACTGACCTTCTTGTGTCTTGAGAGAGCTGCTTGGAGCACCTGGAGCTGTCCTCAAAGCACTGAATGATGCAGTCATGGAAGTGCCAAGGACTGCTGGCATCCTGCTTAACAGCAATCTGCTGTGGCACCAGGGAACAGGAGGAAAAGCAAATTCTCTGAACCAGGCTGTTCTATGCAATATCCTCTTTGTAGCTTTAAAACTTCCCTTATGGTGAAACACATGAACATCTTGTTTCAGTCTCCTGAAGTCAAGGCCAAAAGAGAGTTAGTCCAGTGGGACAGGTGCTGATTTCTGTTCCCCTGTGTAACCAGGAGCAGGGAGGGATTCTTGCTCCATGACATTCAAAGACACACATCAACTTCAGCACTGAAGTTTGAGATTTTTTTCTGTGCTTGTAACAGTGCACCTGAGCACGCACTCTGACCCTTTATTTACATGTGGCAATACATGCATTCCAGGACAAAGAAATAAAGCTAGACACAGTGAGAAAAAGCCGAGCCACAATCAGTACAGGGGAGGTAAGAGAAAATGAGAACAGAAAACAATTTTATTAGGTCCAGGTTCCTAGAATGCCTTCACCGCTGTGGTGTCTGAGCATTTTCCGGTGGAGCATTCGATGGCCTGACTCAGATCTGCCACATGTGGTTCTTTGTCTATTTCTCATCCTCTCCTCGGGGAGACAGCTGCACATGTTGTGGAAGATTTAACTTTGGCTCAGCAGGCTTGGGTTTGGGGCTTGTTTGTAACATGCTCGCAGTTGTCTGTATTTGAGGTGTGTGTTGGAAACGTGCAGCTTTTACTTAAAAGCGAAGCGGTGTGACCAGGGCATGCTGTAGCATGGGCTTATTGTGACCCCTGAGACAACTCTGCTTCCTGCTTAGACTAGATTTTCACAGGGTTAGAGAACTCCCTGCTATCAGTACAGTGGAACTGCTGAGACCAGTAGATGTCAGCTGTCAACTTCAGAGCCATAGAGGAACTCTACATACTGGCCTGAGGCCACTAGGTACATCAATATGCTGAATTTGGTAAGTAGGAGCCAGCCTTGGTTAGAAAACTCAGCTCAGATACAAAGAAAAGTGAGTCAACAGGGATGGGTGAAACACTTCGCAGTCCTGTTCTTGTGCTCTCTGAAGTCTGCTGACTTAGGAGGCTGCCTACACTGTTTGCCAGCAGGTGTTGGGAGGGAGAAGAGTTTCCCTTTATATGAGTTGCCAGCAGAAGTATAACTGGCCAACTGGTCTGATGCAGTATTTTGGGATGTAGAGTACTTAGTATACAGTAAATGTCCAAGCTAAGTGAGGGATGTCTGCTGTTGCACTCAACTGGGTCCATCACAAACCACGTTTACCAGCAGACAGCTCCAGGCAACTTTCCACATCAGAGAAAGACCTTTACCACTGTTCTAGAGTACATCTCCAAGCCAGCTCTTAACTCTGTAGTTTGGTTATGGATAACGATGGAGTTTGGACAGTTTGATGGTAAAAAAATACCAGCTGAGATGTTGGTTAAACACGGCAGTGATCTGAAAGAATGGTGTCAAAACTGCAAGAAAATGCCATGTGATGACATTGGGTTGTTCTGTGGCAAAGTGATCTACTCATGGAGCTGGTCTAGTGTGAACTAAATTGTCAAGTTATCAGGTATGGGGAAGGACTGAAAATAACACATCAACTCTTCAGTATAACTGACAAAAGAAAAATACAGCCTTAATTAATTACTTCCCAGAAACAGGTCACTGCCTACCTCCCCACCCTCAGTAGTGCACATAGCAGTTAATTGTGTAATTAAACTGTGTAATTGCAATTATTTTTGTTTGTTGTGTCCCCCACCCACATGCCAGGAAACTGAGGCACAAGGTTTTGTGTTGGCCCAGCACTTCCGCTAGGCCTGGAGCAAGCATCAGGTGATTCACAAGTCTTTGAAGGCTTGCAGAAGTGAAGGCTGAGCAGAAGTGAAGATCAGTGTTCTGTCAAAGTGAGGATTTGCCATGGCATCAGTTCCTGCTCAGACTGTGTTTAGGGAAGGAGTGTACAGGCTTGTGGCACTGCTGCTTTGTGTGCCCCAGCTCTGGGCACTGCACAGAGGAAGCTGTTTGGGTTTGTCACAGACGTGCCATGACAGCATCTCCCGCTGACCCATGGTGGGGTTTGTCACAGACATGCCATGACAGCATCTCCTGCTGACCCTTGCTGGGACATATATGCCCTGCCAGGAGGGCAGTGTGCCTGCTGGCTAATTTGTGTCCCAAAACACAGCCACTGGGAGATGTGGAGCTTCCATTGTGTGCTCCTGCCTTGTGCTGCTGCCCAGGGAAAGGGGCCAACCTGGCGTTACCCTCAAATCCCTAAAAGCCTCGGAGGGAACGCCATTCCAGGCAGAGAATAAGTGACTTCACATCAGTCCAAGCAAGCGTGGTGACCCGAGTACACAGCTCCTCAGGGGGTTTTGTATTATGCAATCAGGTCCATCCCACACCCGAAAAGAAAGAGGGCTAACCCTGTCTGCATCCCTGTGTTGCGGAATAAGGACTTTACAAATAAATTTATAAAGCAGATATGTTTTATTTCCAGCTGGGACGCATGGGAGATCTTTCCACCATACATGCGTGTCTGGTCAAGACAGGTTTCAATTTTAAATAGACATAGATCCCACAAACCCACACCTCCCTGCCCGCCCATTCCCGACCACTCTCCGCCTCCTCGTGCTTCCTATTATAATTAGTCCTCTGTGGTGCCATGCCTCCTGGTGGTCGCGGGCGGGAGTCTTCTCGTGAAGTAAAGAGGTCTTCCTCAGTGTTTGACCCTTTCTCTGGGCAGGCGCAGTGGAGGTTTGGCTAGCTCCCAGGTCAGCTTGTCCTGGCCAAAACCAGGAGCCTGGTTCTTGCTGGTTTCTTAAACCACAGGTTCTGCTTTATCGAGTTTTCGAAATACCCGAGTCCTGCTTTACTGAGTTTTCCCAATATAGATCTTATCTTTATGGCCTTTACCTAGCAACTAAAACTCCTATGGGTTCTGTTACAAGTTGTTTCTCTATTTTTAAAAAATTGCTAAATAATCTATATATTTCTGTTTTCCTCTCCACCTACTTAAGCACATTATATGCTTCTAAAATTCTGAATTTCCATACATATATATCTTTCCAATATCATCCCAGCCCATCCCAGCGGCAGGGAGCCCATCCGGGTTCGGTGGCAGTGACCGTGGCATGAGGGAGAGCCGGACCTGGGACACAGCAACAGGTGGAGAAGGACCCCTGAAGGACGTCAGCCTTTCAAAGACAGAGGGTCACTTCTGGGACATCTGAACCTCCTCCTCCGGCTCGTCTCGGCACGGCACGGCACAGCTCGGCTCGGCACGGCACGGCTCGGCACGGCACGGCCACTTTCTGGGACAGGTGGCGGGAAGGCTGAACAGCAGGGCCGGGGTCATCCCCTCACCGCGGCCCTGCTGTGCTTCACCGTGCGGCGGCCAGCGAGCGGCAGCAGACAGCCGCGCCGGGAGCGGCGGGAGCCTCCCGCATCCCGTATCCCCCGCCCTGCATCCCGGCTCCCGCATTCCCCGTTCTACATCCCGGCACTCGCATCGCGGCTCCCGCATCCCCCGTCCCACATCCCGGCTCCCGCCCCTCGGGNGGGGAATCATGGCTGTATGTAAATTTCGGATGGGAACACAGGTAAAAGTGTGAGCTAGGTACAATTTGGGGGCTGTCTCTGCCCCCCTGAGCCCGGCTGTGCCCGCAGCCCCGTCCATCCTGCGCCGCTCCCGTGCCCGCCGCGCCGCCCCCGCGGGCTCCGAGCGGCTTCGGCGCCATCCTGATCGTTGCCGAGGACGTGTCACACGGCATGCGGGGAGTGTGGTGAGCCCCACCATGATGTGCAGTGATATCAGCCGCAACAGCACCTAAATCCAGGAATCTGTGTTTACACAGTTTTGCACTCAAAATAAGAGCTTGAAAACACAGCTTCTCCCCCAGCACCTTTCTTGAGCCTTTCTGCCCTTGTCCTTGACTTCCCTTCTTTAGGCTCACAGCTCGCCCCTGTGCTTTGGACACGTTCCTGTTGCTGGCAGCAAACCCCAGATGCAGCCTTAGTAAATCGGCGTTTGAACTGGCATCAGCATAAATAGCTGCAAGCTGGCCCAGCTTAATTGCTACAAAATGCACATCTTCTGTTTGCACGGAGAGAGGGACTAGCATCCTCTCGAGCATGACATGCCAGACTCCAACTGTCTTTTCGCAAAGGAAAGACTGAATATGACAGTAGGAATCTTGTAGAGGTGTGGTCTTGGCTGTTCTGCTCTCGCTGGCAGCTGAGACTCACTCCTCTTGTGTTTCTTTCAGTATGACTCCATGACCGTTCCTGGCTTTGCTGCAGGCCATTCAAATTCTCAGTGGGTGCTTTTTTTTTTGCTACCTGTGCTGCAGGCAAGTGACTCATGCGCTAGAGTTTCCACACAGTGGATACCCCTACAATAAAAGCCCCGTCTGGGAGAAATTTTCTGTGCAAATAAAACAAGCACTTCAGCTACAATAGTTTCAGAAGATGTTAATCTGTAGGGTGTAAACCCTGGGGGATAGGTGGCCTGAGGTCCTGGAGGGCTCATTAGCTTGAGAATCAAGCAGGCTAAATGACAGGAGTCTGAACTTCCCCTCCTTTAGGATGATGTTGCTAACATTTCCCAGCAGGACTGCAGCATATGCCAGAATCCAGTCTGGCAAAGATTGAGTGCTTCAGTCTACTAGGAGAAGGATTTCCTTTCCTTCCACCAGCTGTCACAATCTTCTGGCTTGTCTTCCCCGTGCATGGACTGAGTAAACTTTGTAGTGTGGACTATCCAGCATTTTCTTCCTCTTGCCCAGTCAGGATGGAAGTGTGGCTGTCCTTTGCCCATCACTGATCTCCCCTCAGGGTTTTCCACTTATCTTTGTTCTCTCTCTTATTTGCTTTCACTTCTCTCCTGCATTTTTTCCTGTTAATTTTCTTCTCCAGATGGCCTGTCATTTTAAATTCTCCTCTTCCTGTATATTTTTCCTTCCTGACTGTATCTCCTTGTTATATTTCCTTGATTCTGTGTGACATGCAGCAGTCTGCGGCCACTACCCAAAGCAAGCTTTATTTGAAGACAAACAGAATCTCTGAGAGAGCTGATTTTGAAGCACCAGTTGCTTGCACCTGCAACTGTAGTTGCCATCAGCTGTAAGGATGCAGGCACCATTTTTATTTCTTTTCTTCCTGGAGAGGGATAATTCGATAATTCTTATGGTTTTATGGTCCTCCTTCACTGTTGTCCATTTATATTGTGGGGATAGTCAGATGTTTCCAGCATGCATGGTGCTGGCATCACTAAGAACATCACTGCTGAGAACTTTCCACCAACCATGCTGTTGTGACAGCCTCTCTGGCATGGCGACAATCTGCCCAGTCAAACCAGGGAATGGTATCAACCTGGCAGCATCATCTGCTTTCCAACTCTGCCTCCTAGATCACAGTCAGATTGCATCAGGCTTCTTTGCGTGCTCAAAGGAGCCAAATTAGTAATAGTTTTTTTTAATCTCCAAATTTCAGCTGTTTCTATGCTCTCCTGTGTGCTGATCCTACTTTTTGTGTGTGTGTGTCAAAATATGTTGCATCTTAGAAGAAAGCCTTGCAGGTAGTCCTTTCCTGCCTATCAGTGAAGATGACAGGACACCGGGAAGGTTCTGTGGCTGTAGCACAGAGAAATTTAGGAGTTCATAGTCAGAGGGGCAGGAGGACATTCCCACCCTATAATGTTTAATATTCATAATGTTTTCAGTGTGTTGTGGACACTAACCAGCTCAACAGTCCCTTCAGCTAAGACAGTGCTCACCTCTTATTTAAAACTCAGAGACTTCCCTTGAGGAATTGTCCTGCCCCAGTGGCAGTAACAGACAGGTATGGAGGACAGCAAAAGAAAATGTGTGAGCTGTACTCACTACAGCATCAGTGTCTGAATGCTTATGATAAGTCTCAGCCCTCTGATGCAGCTGTCTAAAGATAAATTCCATCCAGGCATGCTTAGTCCCAGCTTTTGTTCTCCTCAGATAAAGACAGTCTGTTTCTGCAGCTCTTTGAGTTGGTTTCTATCCTGAAGACACAGCACTGTGTGTAGGAATGACAGCTGGGCTGGCCAGGATCCTTTGGCTTTCATAGTGAAAAGTTGCTTGACAGAACTAAAAGGTATCTGTGGAAAGGAGGAGATTAGCTGGGTAGCCTATCTTGGGTGAGACTTGGGTTCATATCACCTTTTAAACCTGGCTCTGTGGCATCCCTGCTGCATGCCACAGGCTGACAGCTGTTTTATAGGACAACATAGGGTGTGGGGTAGAAGCCAATGAGACTGGGAGGGAAGGAGAGACCCTGTTTGTGCTGTGAGTCAGAATAAAAATAAAGTGAGGCTTTTCAGGAAACAGAACTGCTGCTTTATGGCCAACTGTCTTTGAGCTTGGCTGAAGTCAGTCAGGGAAGGTATTTCTGAGAAAATGGAACTTCCTGGGTATGTGATATCTTGTTTCATATCACAGTTTGGTTTGCTTGCATGCCCGGTTGTTTTTTGCCAAAACCCATCTGTTACTTTGCAGAACTGCTCTCCAAACTACTTTACTACCTTCTGCAGGCCTGACTGGATTAGAATTAAACATTACAAAAACCTGTGGAGGAGACCATTTACCCTGTCCCTCCCAGTAACAGAACTGCAAGGGTGGCAACTGGCAGCACAACAGCAACAACCAATAGCCAGGGATGGTCCTGCTGCAGTCCTATGAATAATTTGTGCAATAGTAAGTGGAGCTATCCTGCTTCAAAACATCTGCAAAGCTATGATGCAAGCTCAATAACTTGGACTGTTGTTTTGAGATTTGGACTTGAGCCCATTTCACAGCTCACCCTGTTCCTCCTTCTTTAGGTATTGCTATAGAATCCCTGTACAGATAGGCTGTTGCTTGAAGTCAAGATAAAACTGTCCTGGCTCATGTTATCTTTCTATGGCTAAAGACCAGGATGAACTGGGGCCAGAGAGAAGAAAATTAAGTTTCCTCATTCCTTGTCTTGCAGAAGGCTTCACTTGAATTGGGATTTTTTTCCTTGCCTTGTGCTTTTGCCCAAACACTTTGCCCTACCATCCCCAGCACAGCCACGATGCCCTTAGGGAAACTCTTTATCCCCGTGTCTCCTTTCACTCACTACTACCCACTGCTGCAGCTTGGATTTTTGTGTTGGAAATGCACAGATTCAAGAGAGGAGATGACACAGGGTGACTTGGGGACAGAGGTCAGAGATCAAATTCCACTGCCTGGATACATCGCCTCTGCGATGCTCCTGCTCATGCATTTGTATTTGAAAATAAGCCTGCACTCATTAGGGTCTAACCAAGGGCAGGCAGGGGTTTCCCCAGAGCTGTTGGTGCTGTGCAGCAAAGGGCTGGGACGAGGTGGGACATTTTCAGGCTGGGGATAGGAGCAGCAGTGCCTGCTGTGGGCTCTGCCAAAGGCAGCAGCAGGGACCAACCCTGCCCAAATCCCCCCATCTCTGCCGGCTCATTCCTCCCACTGCTGTGCTGAGGATGTGTAGGCAGCTGCCTGCTGCCTCTGGGGCAGGATGCTGGGTAGTGCTGAGGGGTGGACTGACTTCTATTACCACTCCAAGAAATTCCTCTAGTAATGGGAGAGCCCTGCAAGTGGACAACTAGAGCTGCATGGAGGCGTGTTGTATCCCAGCCTGGCTTTCTCTGCCTGGCTGACTTATGTTTCCTCTTTATGGGAAGAGTTTCCTTGATAAGCTGGAGTAACCAAGAGGAAGTATCACCATTTAGGGCAGTCTTCTAGCAGTGAGAAGTGTCTGTATAGCACAGTGTCTGTATAGAATGATGCAGAAGATAAAAGAATTTTCCTTTAAAGAGTGAGGGGAAATACTTTACACTATTGTACTGCTCAGGCAGACTTTCCCATCTTTCCTTTTTTTAAACACCAGCTTTCAAAACAGTAGCTATTTCACTGTGTTTCCCCATCATCAAAGCCCTTTGAAAATCATTAGGGAAGTATATGCTTCATAAAAAGATAAAACAGGGATCAGTATTTTTTTTCTGGGGTATTTATTTGCCTTTTACTTTTGAACTCTGAACTGTCCTTCCTGTTCTTTGTCCCACGGGCTTGAACAAATATTTAATGTCAGATGAGTAGCTGTGACGCAGGTCTGAAGCTAGAGGGGCTGAGATGTAGGAAAAACCTTCAGAATCTGACAGCAAAGGTCATCAGCATCCTAGAGGCTACAGAGAGATGTGCTGGGGGGTGCTGCAGTTTTTTTATACACTGATTTTGGTGACAATTGTCTTCCATAAAGCTCCTGGCTTGTACAGATTCTTCTGTCCTGTCCAACTCTGTGAGGTGATAAAGCATCCTTAACAGGATTCATATAAGAGATGTGGGGTCAGAAAGGCCCAGCTGTTGGGGGACCAACATCTAATATGTGCACAGGAAATATTTCCTGATACTCTGCAAATTTTTCAAAGAGGAAAAGAAATTTTTAAAATGCAGTTATGTTTTGATTTCTATTTCATTGAGTAATAAAGATAAAGAGCAGCATATTGAATGTTACAAATTGAACTAAAACATTATGACTCATATGTCCCATGACTGAACTGTCAGAACAAGATGTTTTGTATTTCTGGTTGAGTTATCTACATGCTGATGATCTCACATCACTGCCATATTCAAGCTTTCACTGAAAGAGCAAATATGACAAGACCACTTAAGAGGCAGAATGACTGAGGGCACATTGATCACTCATCAGTTTTCATCTTTTCTTTGTTGGCTGTCTACAAATCTAGTGACCTAACCTGCTTTATTTATAGCCCCATCAGATCCCTGTAACTAATAATGCTTATTATTGGCCCAGGAGACTTCTGAGCCAGACCTCCTTAATGCCAGGCTCTTGCAGTGCTGTTGGTCCCTGGTAGGAGCTGTGGATTTGTTCTAGTTCAGGTGTGGCCCACAGACACATTCTGACAGGGCTCTGGTGACTCCTTCCAGCTGAGATTTTGTGCTGGCACGTTTTTGTGCCATGCCTTGCCTGTGAGGAGCTGGTGCTCCAAGTGGTGAGCCACATGGCTCGTGCTGTGCCTTGCAACTATCCACTCCTGCTGCACAGAGCAGGTGTCTGGGCAGTTTCCCAGGAAGAGACTGGCTCTTTCTGAGGGCAGCCACCATTCCGTGGTGGGAGGGTTAAATGTTATCTCAGCATGTAATTTTCATCCAGCCCTAGGACACTGCAGCAGCAGGAGGAGGCAGTTCCAACCCCAGGTGTTAGGAAACTGAAAGCCCTCAGCATTCAGCCTTTTGTTGCCAGTTTACTCAGAGAATCTTAACCTGTGGCTTGACAATATGACATGAAGCTGTCACAGCACTGCAAAAGCATCCCTTTCCCTAAGATGCAGGAAATCCAGGTCAGCATGTCATGCTGCTGTTGCAGTACACAGGAGATGGTGAAGTCTGAAAGACTGAAAGAGAACCTGACTTAGGACATGCTATGTTCTTGCATCTCAGGCTGTGTTAATTTTACACCCTTATGTCATTCACTAATGTTGTTTGCATGATGGAGGGCCTGTGAGTGAGAATCAATCAGGTTCTCACATTTACTAATCTAAGAAATAACAGCTGTTGCATGTTGTATTGTCACCAAATGGGACAAAAGAAACTTATACAACACCAGTTTGATACGAATAAGTAGACACTTTTTTATTCAGGCACCAGGAACGTGGGGAATAGCTCCTCTGAAAACATGTTCCACTTAACCAACCAAACCCACCCATTTTGTACACTTTTTCTGCTGAATCATCGGTACATAAGTTCTTTTACATACTCTGTGTACTATGCATGTTAATAAATATAACCTTTGCATTGGTTGGTTCCAATTGTTAATAACTTCATCAATATTCTTAGCCTAAAACAATCCTTGGTCGTCTCTCCTGAGGTCTACTGATTGGAAGCCTTAATATTAAAATCAAGGTGAGAAGTGGAGTGGGTTTCCAAGCAGCATAACTGGTGGGTATAGTGGTCTCCATTGCTTCTTGACTGAAACAGAACTTCTTGGTGAGGTTTGTAGGGTTACATATTCCACACACAAGACTCCTGACATTTCTATACCTTATACTTTGCAATTTTCTACTTATAATCATAACTAACCCTTTAATATTATTTAATAGATTATTTGATTAAAATATCAGTAAGATTTTTCCCTCTTTGAAAATTATTTCGATGTTTTCATCCAAATCTTATTCACTACATGCTGGTGGGAGACTTGGAAGTGATTCCTTTGCATCTGGTTGTCTAGCTACTGCTACGATAATCATCCAATTCCCTGCAGTCTTATTGTTAATTTGCTTCTTTAAACAATAGTAGATCAACATAATTGCTAGGAACACTACTAACGAAATTGTATTAATCAGTGATTTTACCCATGAGCTCAGATTCCATCCCAATCCACTAAAATTGTAGCTATCCAATTTTCTTACATATTTTGTTGAAGCTCATGAATATTTTCTTCTACCTTTTCTAATAAGTCCAGGTCATGCTCTACATCTTGTGTCACATTTGGAATGTGTATGCAGCAAGGATCAATTCTATCTTTTGAGTATCCACAAATCCCCTGCTGCTGCTCTGCTCTCCCTCCCCACCACCTCCTCTTTGCAGCACTGGACTCATGCATGAGTGGCAAGGGGGGAGGGATGTCAGGGGCTGCTTTCAGTGACACCTTGTATGTTTTGGCCGAAACACTGGAATTTGGTAACACCTTTAAATTCCTTTACAGGAGTTGAAGGAGCTGTCTTGTGTTTGCAAAGTGAACACATGATTCTCATTACAGGGCCAGGAAGGAAAAAGCAACTATTTGTCGCTTTGTCATACAAAACCTTATCATGATGTGGGGAAGAGGTCTCTTGTCTCAATGGGGAGCAAAAATAGAAATATTTTTCTATTAGGAAGGTTCTCGATGCCTTGATAGCTAGTTGTTAGTCAGAAGAATAGAAGGATCAGTTTTAAAAGATCTTTATAGATTGAAACTCTGTTAAAATCCACCTTTTAAAATTTCATTAACCTGTGATTTGTAATTTTTGACAGGATTGTTTTTAAAAAGATCCATTTAAGAATTTGCTGAAATTCTTAAAATAATGAAGGTACAAAACATTTTATATCTGATTTGAATAGATACAACCTATATTTAACGATTTGTTATAACCCAAATATTAGTGGACACTTATTCAAATATCAACATTAAGTTTAAATTTTCCTATAGTTATTTGTTTTTAAAAACAGCATCTAAGCCTCTGCAATGCCCCCATTATGATTTAATAAGTTTTGAATTTCTATAAAGAAGAAATTTGCAAATTTATGCCTCACAAATTTATTACCAGTACTCCAGTTTTCCCTCAAACCAAATTGTAATAAATTTCTAGTTTACATTTCTCAAATTATCAATGAAATTCTCCATGAACACAAATCAGGATCACTTCTGGGACCGTCATTTAAACTGTAAAATTTAATTCAAGTCAAAATTTGCTTGATGTATACTGGAAATAACAGTATTTCTATATAGGCTCAATCTTTAAGACTCAAATTTAGCTTTAATACTTAATTTCAAAACCATTGTATTAAGAGTATGCACTTTGTTTTACAAAGTAATTCTGTCCCTTATATGTTACTGTTTAACCCAAACTCTCTCAACATCCTAAGTAAATTTTTAGAAAATCTCCAGACACACCCCTGAATCAAAAGGTTTCTAGGCACCTTTAGTTTCAAGAGGAATTTTTAACATTCCTTTGTTTTCATTTTTTTTATTAGTTCCTTCTCTTATTTCAGCGAGTTTCCTATGACCTGAGCCTGTGCTGTTTCATAATTTTAAGTATTTTTCAGAGTTCCAAGGAAATTATCTGAGCTTCATTGAAAGTGCCAGTCTTACGGTTTTCCCCAGTTATTACTACAGAAGTACTCCAGCAGCTTGCCATGTTCAAAGCATCTCTATCCTGAGGAAAAATTTCAGAGAGAACAAGCTGCTGAAGGGAGTTGATTTTTTTTCTCACCCTGAAATTTTTCATTTTGGTTTTTGTCCTTAGGAGTTTATTTTTAAAAAAAAAATATGTCAGGAAGTTCTCTTCCAATTACAATTTAGGCAGTGGCCAGGCCTTAATTCTACCTGGAAGGGAAATGGTCAATAAACCCAGATGTTTTCTGCATCAAAATAATATTAGAGTCATTTTGACTTGGCAATTTGACCCTATCAATATGACAGCTGAAGCTAATTTTAGGGTGAATTCAATGCTCATTATCCAGAGATGATCATGTAATTCCTCATTGAATCAAGGCTTGTCAGCTGTTTTCAGATTCTGGAGTAATGACATAGTGTTTTAAGGATTGATAATTACCTAATTTTATATATATAGTCTGTCATTTAAAATATTGCTGATTGTTGTACTTAAACCATCCCTGATTGTAAGTTTTCAGTTTTACTACATGTATCATTTGTATTGTTGTTCTTTTCATATTTGTAATGAAATTTGTGTGTGCTGTTTTTTAAAATCAACGAAACGAGGGTTGGCACAGGCAACACCACAGATAAGATTGAGTCAAGTCTTGTGTGTTTATAATTTTTTGAACAGTTCTTTGCAGAACATGAACTACAATCTTCAAGTATTTTTTTGACAGCACACAGGCAAAATAAAAAGAAAATCCTTCAATTTTGATTAGAAACCCAGAAACAGGACAAATTGAAGGTCCATATCCTCTAATAACTTGGAGCAATGTGAAACTCTACTGAATGTATGAGAACACTGATCATTCTAAAAGTAAAAAGCAGACACAGTGATTACAACTTGTACCTGACATCTTGTGTTCTGCCTGCAGAAGATTGTGAACTTTAGGTTTTTAAATGTGGAAATCAGTAGTATTGTAGAATTTTTTTGTCAGGTGATAGTTCAAGAAAAATATGAGGTTCAATTATATGTTATGCTTTTTTGCTTTTGCTTTGTTTTCAGTAGTACAAATTTGCTCGTCAGCCAACTTAAAGTAAATGTTTAAGTAACTTTAGCTAATATATTAAGTTTAAATACCATATGTCTGTCCAACACAACCCCAGAAAAACTATTTTTCACTTGTTTAGCTAGTGTGCCAAATTTAATTATGCAGGGGAAAACCAAGCTTTAGTTAATAATATTTCTCCTTATCATGCTACATATGAAAATCAGGCCTTTTGGTGTAATCATACTTATTCAGTTCAGTGCTATTAAATATTAATTTCAGCCAAACCTTTGAGACTTCTCTTGTTGGTGTGACATGGGACATTCTGACCATCCAAAAAAGTATCTACCAGTACCAAAATATACCAGACTCTATTTTGCCTGGACAATTCTGAGAAATGAATTTGCCAATAATCTGCATGTAAATTCCTGTGTTTCAATAACCCTGGAGTTGGCCTTCCTCCTTCCTTGGGATTATTTTACAAAAAAAATCACATATTTTTCAACAACTGATCTATTAATTTCTGTCATCTTTCTGCTTACTATATTCCTTTATAAAGTAGTTACCATATTCTCTTTTTCCTAATGTGTTTCCTGATGTTTTTGTTCTGTTATCTTATATATTAATTGTGGAGGTACAATTATCTGCCCACCTGAGTTTACCATGAAGGTAAACTTGTTGGGGTTTTCCGTAGCTTCTTATGATAGAGCTAATTGGCTGTCCTGATTGCTATAATTTGGTTTTTGTTCCCAGACATTCAACTTTGTGCTAGGTATTAGTGCAAGGACACATTTTTCAGCCATCTCTTTAGCTGTTCTGCCAGTGAATTGATTCCCTGTATTAACTAGGGAGTCTCCAAACTGACGAGCTTTTTCAAGGGCACCACGGCCACTTCTTTCAGCTTTTGAACACTCTGTAGTAGTTAACTAATTTCTTCTTTGTATTTAATAGGAGCCCCCTATGCTGATAACAGTTCCCTTTTCTCCATGTGGTTTCATGGTGTATTATTCCAAACCCATGTTTTAAATCAGTCCATATGTTTACCCTTTTTCCTTCAGTGATTTCTAGGACTCAGTGTAAGGCCACTAATTCTGCTTTTTGTGTTGATGTGTTAAAAGGTAAAGCCTGGGCTTCTATTATCTGAGTCAAGGCTCCTGCATAACCAGCTGCCTGTTTTCTGGTTTGTACCATGCTGCTCCCGCTGCAGTGCAGGTCCAGTTCTGGGCCCGGGATGGGATTGCTATTCAGGTCAGGTCTGTCAAAACACACCTGTTCAGTGGTTATTGGTGTTAGGAAAATTAATTCAAGATGCCAGAGGTTTATGTCCAAAAAGGAGGCAGAGGAGTCCTGTAACTTTATTCAAATAATAGTAGAGACCATGGAATATTTCCCATGGGGTCTCTCGAATTGCTAGAGAGCACAGCCTCCTTTTTATCCTGATTTCCCAGTCTCATTTCCCTCTCTCTTTCCCCTTTGGCTGAGGTACTTGAGAGGTGCAGACTTCCCAGATTTCCTAACACAGACCCCTATCTAATGTGCACTCCCCATCCCTTCTTTGTATCTCTTTTCTTTTTCTCTCAGTCCAGGAATTTAGGACGACCTTGAATGAGTAACAGTCTATGTCAATTAGTGGAATTCCTCTGGAATTTATGATTCCTCCCATTGCTTCTTTTACCTATCAGTATCTGGCTTTATCTACAAGCAGGCCCACAGTTTGTTTGTAAAAACACCTCCCTTTCATTCCTTTCACTAGGCAGTCACAATCCAAAGGTCTCTGGGCTTCTTCTGAAGCCTGAAGAAACATGGCTGAGTTCAAAGTAGTGGTTACCTTAAGCTCAGCATTGTCCTGCTCCAATAGAGCAATCTGGTATTGCAGCATCCTCCTGGCACTATCCAGTGTCCTCCTTTCTGCTCCAAACCAGCTGTGCCCATGTGGGACACATAGGAGCTTTTGTGCTTCTCTGCAGCTACCACCTCTCCAGTTATCCACCTTTACTTCCATTGTCCAGTTGTTTGGACAGGATATTTTCATGACCCAAATGCTGCACCAATTCCCCTAGTGCCAGGTGCATCCTTTGCTGCACAAATAACTCAAATGTTTTTTTTTTAAGTGTGAGAGTCCCAATGAAGGAGTTGGCATTAAGGTTCTTTTAGGGCTTCAAAGACCTTCTGACTCTCAGGAGTCTATACCAGGTATTTTTGGTGGAGGACTGTGCAAGGGTTTTGCCAGTATCCCGTAACTGGCAATCCGTAACCGAGTGTACCTAAGAAGGCTTGTATTCCTTGGCTCTGGAGTCTGGCAAATGGCTTCTTTTCAGTTGCTTCTCAAGCTTCTTTTATTTATTTTTTTTTTACAGCAAGATCTCAAAACTAAAATATAGTACTGCTTCTCTGTATATTTGTGCCATTTTCTTTGACACCCTGTATCTAAATAGTCCCAAGAAATTTAATAGACTTACATTAGCACTGAGGCACTTACTTTCAGTCTTGATTGCTGGTAAAATATCATCCACACATTGTAGTAAAGTTCTGTCCAGATTTTCTTTTTCCAGCTTTCCAATTTTTTTTTTAATTGTGAGCACAATCCATGTCAGCTGCACTTTCCACCTGGTGTTTGGACTCCCCCACTCAAAAGCAAACATTTCTAACTGTGTCAAGAGATATTGTAGAAAAAGCCTCCTTAAGATTGAGCATTACAAACCATTTATATTCCCCTTTCAGTGCTGTCAAGAGTGTGTACAGACTAGTTACTGCTAGATAAATATCAGGTAATTTTAATTAATAGCCCTTAAACTTTGCACTAATCTGTAACTGGTAATATCAGTATGTTATATTCTAATTCATATTCTTTCAGTAACCCATATTCAAAAATTTTCCAACTTTTCACTTGCCTCCCACTTAAGAGGATATAATTTTTGCTTTACCAGTTTGGCTTCAGGTTTGAAAGTAATCCTTTCTGGTTTGGCCACCTTCGATCATCCAGGCATCTCAGTTCTCGATACCAATTAATATTAATTCTCTACCACCTCTGGGATTTCTTCCAGCCCTTTTTTTACTCCTGTAACATAAAAATCTTTGCCTCAACAGCTTTGGATTCTGGTATTTGAATTTATATTTCTTCATCACCTTAAGTTATTTAAGCATCCAATTTTCCCAATAAATCTCTTTTCAGCAAGTACATTGTTCACTCAGGCACATACACATTGGTGTGTCTCCCACTGTACTCTTAACTTAAATGGTAATGTTTGTAAAAAATAACAAGCCTGTTCTCTTTCCTCCCTATTGAACCCACAATGCTTACAGGTTCCAAACCAAGTTTTTCTCTACACATTATTAATACCAAGTAAGTTGCTCCTATACTGATTAAAATTAACTTTTTCCTTCCCCAACAGGGAGATTAACTGGTGAGCTAGATGCTCTTCATAGCTTCTTGACTGAAACAGAAGGGTTCAGTAACTTCTTGGTGAGGTTTGTATGGTTACACATCCCAAACACAGACTAATGATATTTCTATACCTTATATTTTGCAATTTTCTACTTACAATCATAGCTAACCCTTTAATATAATTTAATCGATTATTTGATCAAAATATTCCTAACAATATAAGTGTGTGTCTTTCCATCAAGAACTTGCAGGGGTCACAGATAAAAGCCATATTCTTTGTGGAGCTAGAGGTGATGAATGGCTTCTGGAGAAGAGATACAGGCATTGCTCAGTGTCAGCCCATCACATGCTGTGTAGATCTTTGGAGAAAGCTGTTGACAGGCACATTGTAGGGAAAAGAGCTTTTGCAGTTTAGGAAAGTAGTTATCCCACATTTTGACTTCATGCTGTGTTGTAGACTTGGTGTCTATTGCTGTCAGAGCAGAGTCACTGGAAGGGATCATGTAAACGAACTCATTTTGCACATTATCCTGCAGGAAGCTTTCCCATCAAATCTCTGCTGAGCCCATTCAAGCTGAATATCACTATCTTATTTTAAATGTGTAAGACACCTCAATCTGCAAGCTGCAAAGAGGCCCATTCCTTATTAATGTAAGTTTTTCATTCCAAATTAGGTGAGTTTATCACCTTGAAACCTTTACAACCTTGAAATTCATGAATTTCCACCATGAACTTCCATTTGTGTTCAGCTTTTTATGATAGAAGTACATTCCTAGCAGACCTTATCTGGTAGTATTTATGATCCTTTCCAGCTTTCAGAAGGTTGTGTTGCTGCCACAGATATTTACAATGCATTTACAAACAGACATGTCAAAATGAAGACACTGGCTGTGCATGCCTTTACTTCCTCTTCCAAGCTACACAAGATTTTCCATTGGGTTAGGGTGGCATACACAGATTAGCCAACAGCCCACACTGCTCCCTTTGTCCTTCCCAGCTGGAGACAGGTGCTTTCTGAGGCAGCCAGCACTCAAGCCAAGAGGGTTAGACAACCTGGTGTCAACATCTGGCAGTAGCTTCAGCATCAGTCCTGTAATCACTGGATCTCCTTGTCCCTCAGAAGAGACAGGGCTCAGCAATTTTCTTCAGGCATCCCATAAAAAGAGAAATGGAAGCTGAAATCTTCATAATGTCAACTTGCTGCATTTTGAGATATCCCAGGTAATGGGAAAAAACCCCAAAGCCAGTTCCTGGAGGGACAAATAGCCCTGTAACTGTTCTAGTCCAAGGCTGGCTCTGTGCATGCAGGCAGTGCTGAGTCTGAGCTAACCTGCTCTCCTGGAGTGCTGCTGGCATGCAGAGTGTGCCAACCTCACCTTGAGGCAGAGCTGGATCCTCCATGGTCTCTGAGGAGTCACTTGAGTCCTGTTGCTGCCTGGCTTTCCTGTGCTCTCGTCCAAGGAGCAGAGCCTCTGCAGTGCTCTAGGCACATCTGGTCTTTCTTAGGTTTGGCTTGGTGTCCCATGAAAGTATTTGTAATGTTTCCAGACCTGATGAAGCAGTGCTGTGCTCCAGCTGAGGAACCCAGCCAGATTCTGTATGGAGCCCAGCTGAACTCTCTGTACCCACAGTGCAGTTAGTCCACAAACAGAATGCTGCTGTGGGACTGGTAACTGCAGCTACTCCTTGGTATCTTCCCAGGATTGTGACTCTTGCCAGGTTTGCCTTGGCCACCTTTTGAAAGGGGTTTAAGCTCACTATTGCTGAGCTGCACTATGTTCTTCCAGCATAGTGGGTAGGTGAACAGCAGGAACTGTGGGACTTGGGAGCTACTATCTTTCCTAAATATTTCCACAGGAAATTCCTATAACAACATTCAAAAAGACCATAAAGACTTGCAATGGGAAGTTTTTTTTACAAATCTCAAAATAAATGGATTTTGCCCCTTTGCACTCCTATCTGTATACTTATCAGTATCATAGAATATTCTGAGTTGGAGAGGACTCACAAGGATCAAATCAAAGTCCAATTCCAAGACATGTGCATCTCAGTGTCCTGGCCAGGACCACTTATGTGCAAGAGAGATGGTGCAGGGTACATAGTGGTTCTCAGTAAGAAAGGCCTGACAAGACATGAGTTAAAGAACAGCTGTTTTAATAAAATTGAACAGGAAGAGGATTATAGACAGCAAGTAAATCTAAGACCCTTTCAAGGGGCACCCTGTGTTCAGGCAGCATTGCTCAAAACCGGAGGGGAAGCCCTGCTTGAGTTTGGTAGGGAAGGTGATGAAGCTTTGCCGACCCTTTGTGGGTGCAGTCTCTCATGAGTGCTATTTGTGAGCACTTCATCTTTGACAAAGTGGTGGCAGCACGGAAAGATCTGGCGACACACAAGGCAGAACCACCGTGCTTTCCACAAAGCTGAGCTTCCGGGAAGGTGTGTACACTGCACAGAACTGTGTAGGTCAGTGCGACGTACAAAGAAGAATAAATCACGCTTTTCTGCCAAGGAACCATTGTCATCCATTTGAAATGTAGAAACAGGCTCCAAAGAGATGGTTCAATCACTACACACGTTTTTTTTAACTGGGAACTTGTGTCAGGCCCCCCGCAGCTCAGATAAGGTGGGAGTGTTGCAAATAAACTGAAAAATAAAATAGAATAATGTTGCAAATAAACTGAAAAATAAAATAGTAGTAGTTCGGCTAAGGATTTGAATCAGGCCTAGTCGATGCTGTTGGAAACCGTGTGTTGAGTGTTTGTAGTTTTAAGGCTGCAGCTAAGTAACTAACCGTAGCTAACTGTAACAGTCTTGTGAACAGTGCATGACGACCTTATAGATAAGACATAATCGTTAGAGATAAGATCTAATCTAAGAGATAACACCTTATCTAAGAATGATTCGCTTGCTAATTTTTAGGAATGTAGGAAAACAATGTATAGATAAGATAAGGATAGTGAAAAAGGTATAAAAACCTGGAAAGTTTGTAACCATGTCGGGCTCTGGCTTTGGACATCTAGTCCCCTTTGCCCCAGGGCCCTAATAAAGCACCGCATATAACGACTTCGGTTGTTATGTGTCTTTAATTTCTTTTATCGGGCAACAGGAGGAAAGAGCGGAGAGCACTTCTGGGGGCAGGCATATCTGGACACGTCATTAAGAGGCACCAACAGTGGTTAGGCAAAGTTTTCCTGGTCCCTCTTTCATCACCCCGTGCCAGCGGAGCCTGGGGGTGTGCTTTGTGTTCGGGCGTCCGCGGAGCCTCGTCTGCAGGATCAGACAGCAGGACAGCACCGGGAGAGGAGAAGCCATGCACGGGAGAGGGCTTAGAGGGTAAAAGAAATTGCTGACCCAAAAAAACAGAAGCACTCCAGCTCCAGCACTGTGTTGTTGCTGCTGCTGCTTCAGCCCGGGGGCATCGCTGGCTTTGCAGCGCCGGGGAAGCGCTTGGTGCTGTGCAGACTTGGGGGAGGGCGGGGGCAATGCCACCAGCAGCGGGACCTCTGTCCCCAGGGGGCTGCAGTGGGCGACGGGCTGCCCCGGAGCCTGAGCCTGCTGGGGAGGTTCCCAGCACTGGTTCGGAGGCTGTCCCGGGAGCCACAAGCCCTGCGGAGCACAGGAGCGATGCGGGATGTTGGGGACGGGCTCGGGCGGGAGAAACTGAAATTGCCTCTTCTCGCTCCGCAGCTTCGAGGTCTAGAGACAGCTGCTAGCACCCAAAATAACGTGTCCAAACCACTCTCTGTTCAATGCAGGGGGAGGTTTTATTGCAGAGCTGGGTAAAGAAGTGCCTCGGTTGTGCAGAGCGTTAGCAGGGGACAAAAAAAATGCGTGTTAAAGAAGTTTTGATAAATTTATGCTCATGTATTTTTAGGCATTATCATTATTGCTATTATTATCTTGCAATGAGCAGAGTTTTGAAGTTTCTAATAAAAGTGTTAGGGAAAAAAGGAAAATTATTAAATATCTATAATGATGCAGTTTATTACACAGTTTTAATAAGAGTTTTTTATTAGTATTAGGAGCTATTTTTGTAATACTAGTACATTTTAAAATATTCTCATCGCATTCCTGTTCAAGTTACAGATGATGGGACCATACAATAGGAAATATATAAATAACACATTTTAAAATGTATTTTGTAATCAGTCAGTACATCGTCAAGGTTTAATGCACATTTATGTGGCAGCTGCATATTAATAAAAAAGAAAATAAAGCCTAGGAGACAGTTATGCTGGCTGTCATCCTTCTGTCCCTTTCTGCCCTAAACATTCCTCTAAACATTTTGGGGTACAATCCGCCTTTGAAATTATTGGTCACACTTTACAGTGCATTTCTCTGCAGCTCTCAAATTCTGAAAGGATTACAAGTTCACCTCTATGAGACTGATGAACCAAATTTAGAAAGAAAAATAATAATGTTTTCTTCTTCTTGATATCTTTAATTATTTGCTAACTGTGAATTTTGTCTCATACTTGTATCAATAGCTATTATGTGATAATTTTTTTTGAGTTATGCTCTGTGTGTATACAGGTACCGTGTGTAACAATGCTGAATAGGAAGGACAGTTGGTGATAACTATAAAAAAATTAAAAAAGGGTTGAGGTTGTTATAAATGAGAAACAAAAGTCTCAATACTCAGCAAATTTTAGATTGCTTTATTTGACAGAGCAAGCAGCGCGCTGGGGAACGTGAGGGGTCACTGCCCACACCACACCCCAGCACACCCCGGCCCACAGCCTCTTCTTATACTATGGTTTTTTGCTGTAATCAATAATTTTTGGTTCTTTAGCTGTTACAATTTTATCAAGTAAGCAGTGGTGGTCGAATAAACATCCTTATCCCAATTCACAAAATCTCTGGCGATAGTCAGTTTCACAGATAACCATCTGGTCTTTGTAGATAACCACCAGCAAAGTTCTGCAAGTCTGGTCCTTGAGACAGGCAGCATTGATCAGACAAAAGCAGGAAGGGCTTTTGGGAAGTCTGATTTTGCAAGCTGGTAGTAGATGCAACTTATTTGGAAAACATAACAAACAAACAACGTAACATAACATAACATAACATAGCATAACATAACATAACATGATATAACATATTACAACAAGGTGATTTTAAACAGAATGATTTTATCATATAACTTCCTTTATCTAGTGTCCATGCTTCACTTCAGAGCTTAGTGTTCTGGTTTATACAAACCCCAATACTTTTGTGATTAACACGAATCTTTTATCAATTATCAGAAGGTGGTTGCATGGATTTGGACAATGTATCTATAAACTCTCAATTTAATTTAAGTATTCTTTTATCTGACTTGAGGAGAAAGACGAACACTGCCTGTCTATATATTCTGTAGCGTGTGAATGTTTTATCACGGTTTTAAAATTTCTCATTTGTCCTTTTGGTAGTGTTGTTTAAATTTTCATTAATCTGCTATTTAAAAATGGCAAGTTATAGCTGTAGCAAATATTTATAAGAATACAGACTTTTGCTCATATTGCATTAAGTTGTTAACTCCATAAATTTCACTCGGCTTAACACAGCCCTATGGTGTCTGTATCTTGAAGATTAGAGTATTTCAGAATTGTTCTAAAGAAAAAACTTTATGTCAATGAAAATATGCATAGGACCCATTGCGATGGCTGGTCCAGAGTGCAATATTTTATGGGGTCAAAACACAGGCAAGAGAGTGCTTAAGACATGTTTAAGATTTGGAAGTTTTAACTTGTTTGTATGTTATAATCAGATGAGAACATCTACAGATACCTTTAAACAAATCAGATCTCTGTAATCTGTCATGACATTGCTTTCCAAAACCTTAGAGGTACCTTCTGTGAAAACTAGATTAACTGACTTGGCTTGAATATTGGGAGTTTAATGAATTTTCTTTGGTGAACTTCAACCAGTCACATATTTTATATGTTTACTGTGAACATATGATATATTATATATATATGTTCCCTAAAACTTGAGTTTTACAGAAATTTAAGCTAATAGACATTAACTTCTAAATAGCATAATATAAATAGAAAGAGTGCATCTCTTTTAACACCTCAAATAAGGAAGCATAAAAATTGAGTCTGTACTTCAATTTTGTCTCTCCTAGTGGTTTTTTTTGACAACCTACTAAAGGAATTACGTATAATACAATAGTTATTCCTGTACCAGAATTAAACATTTGGTGACATTTATATTTGTTATTACATTTACGTAAATTCAATAGAAAGTCTGATAAATCTGCATGTGTGGTTTCTTTGATTTATATAAATGGAGTTTACATGGAAAAGACAAAGAGACACACTGTGGTTTGTGAACTGGTTTGTGTGCATATGTATTTTAATGTGTGGGAGGCTGGGATGTGGAAGAAGACAGGGTAAGAAGACAAAGCCTTCTGACTGACTTGGATAAATGAAATGCTTTTTTACACAGGTGATAAGTCCTGCGGATAGACAATATGCAACAGTTACTTTTTCTGCAGGATTTCATTTGTCCCTAGTTCAGACTGGGGAGTTATGTGACTTTTTTAGTTTCTTTGTGGTTTTTATTGTGCTTTCTGTTTGTTGGTTTGGGTTTTTGTTTGTTGGCTTTTGTTACTAATGAGTACTAATCTATAAAACAATTTACAGGCTTATTGCTTCTCTCTTCAGAATCTGATCAGTTGTCTACTAGATTTATTCTGAATTATTCTAATGTGGAAAAACATATATCTGAAGTGCATTCTCATATAAGTCTCTATATAAGGCAATTGTACAAAGGCCACAAAGTGCCTCTGGAGACTTCATTATTTATGTATTATGGATAATTACTGAGTGTAAAAGATATATTCAGGACTACTGGCAGTCTTTGTATAGGTTCTTAACTGACAATATTTAGAGGTCCTTTCTGAACTCAGAAAATATCCATCCTGGGAGTTGCATCTTTTTGCACTTCTTTCTTCTTCCCTTATATAGGATGGTATTGACTGTGCTAATCGTTACGAGAGTACTAACAGCAAGAGAATCCAATAAGGGGAAATAACAGCTTCATAGTGTATCAGTGCTTTTATTTTCCAGTGCTTTTGTTTTCTTTCTTTTATTTTTGTATTAGTTTTTACAAAATTCACAACAACTCCCTACATTGGAAAGGGCTACACAGGAACCTTGTAAAACTGTCATGATGCACAAAAAAATGTGGAGAGCTTTTAGAAATACTCCCACTGATGAGGAAGAGGACAGGTGTAGGGAGGGGGAGGCGGTGGAAGTTCTGCATGCAGCTGTTAATGAGGGGAGGATTAGTAGTTCAGGGTTTCGTTCCTTTACTTCCTTTACCCTGCCTGGTCCCTGCCTCTCCGTTTTCCCTGTGTTGCTTTGCCCTTCTCAGTTCTCCGATTTCCTCCACCATCCCCCTTTTTAATGTACTGGAGTACTACTGAAAACAAAGCTGTGACCAGTTTCCCTTCTTTTTCAGCATGTATATATCTAGGAGGGCATTGAGACAGCAGTTTGATCCCCGCACTCATCCAAACGAGACATACCTGCTATGTGAGCTGCAGTGGGGTGGGAGTGGCAGGTTTTGGATACACTGGGTCAAAAATGACGATCTTAACAATTGCCATGCGGAAGAGTACTTCCTGGAGCAAATCTTCGAGCCAAGAAGCTACAGTTTCTGTGACATCACCTGGTACCTGTCCTGGAGTCCCTGTGCAGGCTGCTGTGCTATAATACAGGATTTCCTGGAGGAGGAGGACAACGTGAACATAGACATCCGTGTAGCACGGGTCTACTACGCACACGTTCCAAGTATCCGCACAGCCCTGCGGGAGCTTGCCAGCTTCCCGAGAGTAACCATCCGAGCCATGGATGTTGAAGGCAAGGTTTCCCATGCTTTGTGGGACTGGGGAGGAGTGACCTGGTGAACTTTGTACAGGCTTGCTTCTATGGTGCCCCGTGTCCCACTCAGCTTCCTTGGGGGCATAACCATCTCCATGCAGTGAATGAGAGTCACATCCAAAAGAAAGATGTTAAAATAGTGCAGGAGAAGAGGGGCAGGACCCTTAGAAACCAGATCTGTATGAAAATTCTCTTTTGTTCAGAGATACCATCCTTATGGCACTCCTCAGGGAATGGGAGACTGTCTCCCATTGTCTCTCTTCTCCCTTGTCCTAAGGGAATAAATGCAGTTGCTGGGATAAGGCTGGCTGAAGACCTGCTCTGCAGTTAAGGGAGGGAAAAAAATTGCCATGAGTGAATGGCATTGATTCCAATTATGGAGTGGACAGCATCCATCAGCTGACCTATCCATGGCCAAGCTGTCTCTGTGATATGGACACAAGGAAGAGCTTAAAAAGTCTTGTTCTCTGAGCTTCTCTAGTATCTGAATAAACTCAGGTTAATTATCTTGCTTCTATTTCTCCAGACTATAGGTACTGCTGGGATACCTTTTTACAAACAGATGGCTATTTTGATTTCATGGCTGGGAATTTTCGGTCGGCGATAGAGAGGAATCGTCTAGTGCTGGAAGACATCCTTATGGTCAGTACACTCTGAGAGGGAGAAGGAATCACATGAAATGATTTGCAGTCTAGGGCAACTGAGCTGTAAAGAGCAGGAAAGAAGGCCTTGTTCACATGTAGCTCTAGATGGACTTTAAAGAGTACTGCAGCAGGCTTTTGAAAAAAGTTATGTACTAAAATCATGGGAGCTATCCTGTCTCACTGGGAGAGAAGCACTGTGGATACTTTCCCATCATATTGATGCCATCTTGGTTTTTTCTTTTATATATTCTCTGTATTCTTTGCACATATATTTGGAGCTCTGTAGCCTATTATTGTATTCTAGCTAGTTTGCTCAGTACTTTTCCGTGCCCTTTCCCTAAGCAGGAAGACAAAACAAATTCCAGAGCTCCAAGACCCAGGGGATACAAGGCGCCTCTCCTATCTTGGTTCTTCCTGGGAACCAAGGTTGAGAGCAAGGTCCCAAGGTCTTTGAGACATATTTTCATAAACAAATACAGCTAGTACCAAGGGGGGGCTCCAGAGAAGGAGCTTAACTTGGGGGGAAATTGCATTACCATTTGTCCTCCTAATTGGTGTTTTTTATCAATTATGCTAATTTCCTAAAACCAATCAAAACTATATTTGCCCCACATGGGGAGGCTTCAGTGGACATTCTCCATAACTTCCCCTGGAGGCCTCCAAATAAAAATCAGTTTTATATTACCTCCTATACTAAAATTATCTCAGGTTTCATTTTTAGGTTGAAAAAGGCAACAATATTCTGCAGGAAAAACTATGAGTGCAGTTCTTCTCCTTTGGGTTCCACGGTGGGAAATTCCTTGATTTTTACCTGGAACTGCAGTCTCACCTCAGAAGCCCTCCATCAGATTCCTTTTTAACCTGGATCTGTGCATGGGTTTCAGTTTGCCAGATGGTGCTACTCAGCCCTTTTCTCTCAATGTCTGCAGTGGTCTGACACCCCCCCAGTTACTGGGCCCCTGCATACTTCATTAAAGCCCCTTCTAGATTCCATTCAGTAACTTCTGTGACTGGTTGGAAGGGTACAGTTTCTGTGAGATGAGAAGAGCTGTTCAAAACAGAATGTCTGTACCCTGGGAAAATTCAGCCTTTGTTTTTGTTTTTTGCCAGATCTCCTGAAAGGCAGGAGAGAGAACAGTGTGTTCAACACCAGTGCAGAAAGTTTGTGTCCCCATGTCCCACAAGAGACTTTGCTTGGATAAATGAGTTCACATCTTTGGCTGGGAAGGACTATATAAAAAAAAATCTAGCAAAACTAATATAAGTGCTTCAGCATTTTGATTTCAATGTATTAGAATTTTCTGAGAGATGCTATTTTTAGTGAACAAGAGTGAAAGAAATCTATGGCTATGTGGGTTGTTGGTTATTTGGGAAATCCATTTTATATGGCATATGTGGAAAAGTAACATCTTGGGCTACTACAACTAATAGACTGCCTCTGCTATGTCTGTTTCAAATCACAGCAGGTTCAAAATGCTATTGCAGGATCTAAATGTCATACTTCTTTTTTCCATTTCAGGATCTTCATTTATAGAATCAAAGAATATCTCAAGTTGAAAGGGATCCAAAAGGATCATCAAGTCCAACTCCCTTCTCTTCACAGGACTACCTAAAACTAAACAACATGACTGAAATTATCATCCATTTTATAAAGAGTTATGTAGTAGTTGGTTTTCTCTATAATTAATTTGTTTTAATTATAAAATTGTAATAGTTTTTAGATAATTAGTTTAAGTCTCAAATTGCTTTTAAGTATGGTAAAATTTGTAATTGCTTGTGGGCAACATAAAAGGGGAGGCAAGGCTTTCACAAGATATAACTGGGCTTGCGAAAGGTGTATTTTAAGATATGATTATTATTGCAAAACGTATATCCAAGATAGCATAAGTGAAGAGCAGAAGACCGTAGAGGAAGAGTACCAAGCTTAAAATGGCATCAGAAGACCATCAGAAGACCACCCTAGACTGCCAGCAACTATTGAACTGTGCCAATGCTGCAAAAACCTGAAGCAGTATTGTAGTCAAGGAGCCCAAAATAAATCTGCAAAATCATCTGAGGGAGTAACACAATTGTAACAATATAAAAGCCTGCAGACAGAAGAAGTGGGTGTGCCTGGCTGTGGCCGCACACCCAGTGTACACTGTAACTATGGCTTTATGATTATGCCTTGTTATCATTTATTAAAACTCTTAAAAATTTAAGAGGAGTGCGTTTCATTTCTCACATCAGTGAAGAACTTATTCCTCATGTACAAGCTGAACATCCACTAATGCAGCTTGATTCCATTTACCCCACTCCTATTGCTGATCAGGAGTTTCAGGATTACATAAATTTCAGGATTACCCAAATGTCAGGATTACCTGGTCCCAAGTGGAGAATCCAGCACTTGCTTTTGTAATATTTGGTGACAGCTCAGCTCTTCATTATCCAGATCTCTCTGCAGGCCCTCTTTACCCTCAAGGGAGTCCACAGATCCTCCTAGTTTGATATCATTGGCTAAAAGTAATTACTTTAATTTGGTTCCTACATTTGATTCCTCCATATAGATGATTTATAAGAACGTTGAAAATCACTGGCTGTAAAAATGAGCCCCAAGGAACCCCAGTGGTGACAGGTCACCAGCCTGATGTAAACCCATTGACTGTAACTTCTTGAGCCATCAGCCAGCTGCTCACCTGGAGCCCTATGGACTTACCTAGCTGTGTGCTGGACATTATATATTATTGATTATGGTCTGTGCCTCTTGGGGTCCTGAGGACTTAAAAAAAAAAAAATTGGTTATCTTGACTGCCCTCACTTGTGGCTTCCACTGACACAGTGCCCACAGATGGCCCAGGAGCTAATATGTTTGGTGTGGACTGCAATGAAGAAAATTAACTCCATCCTTGATGGTACCAAATGATTGTAATGCCTGATCCTGGTTTTCTGCTTTTGGTGGAGGTTTTGCCTCCCATGACAGCTACATCTTCCAGGTGAATTCTGGGGAGAGTTTAACCATATATTGTTGTCATTGAGCAATGCCTGAGTGCTTGGAAAATGAAATCTCGGAGCTGAAAGTTCCTAGAGCTGCTCTGAACACTCTCCTTGGTACAAGCTATAGAAAATCATTGCTTTCTCTCAAGTGAAGTCCGCCTGGCTATGTGGTCCCCCTCATATTTAAAACTCTGCTGGATGTGTGATGACTGACTCAGGCTCTCAAGCAGAGCCTGGACTCTAATCCCCACAGGGCTTGAGGTAATTATTGTTCTGCTTCGTGCTTTGATAAAGCATGTGAATTGAAACAAAGACATAGAAATGAAGCAAAATCAGCAAGATAAGTATGTAGAACTTCAGTTACTCAAAGTAGTGTGAGAAGACTGTAGAAGGACTGCTTAGAGTAGAAAAACATTCCAAAGTACATATATGATCACTTGCAGATTTTTCTTCTCACACTGACTCCTCATGAAGTATCTTTAATAAGCTGGGCAATCCTTTGATTTCTACAACCTCACCAGTTAACGTAAAAGAATTATATTACCAGGATATCAGGATGTTTTGTTACCAAAGTAAGCATGCAGGTAAGTCTTTCCCACTAGCCAATTATTTTTCACTTTGCCTGGCTCAGAGCTCTGCCTGCACATCCTTGTGGCTGGCTGCCATTCCACTTCACTGTTCAGAGTCCGCCTCATAAAGCTCACCCAGCAGTGGCAGGGTGCCACCAGTTATCTTAATATACGTTTCGGTTTCCACATATGAGCAAGAGTCTCAGTAAAGTGTGGTGATGCTGGGCAGCCTGCAGGGGAAATGAAAGCAAAGGTACTACTGGGAGAGAGAAAGGAGCCATGAGTGGGTGTGCTTATCAGAGTTGCAAAGTAATATGCTGCCAAGGAGGTGTATTTGTGTATCTACAAGATTGTTTTTAGATGTATTATTGCATTATTGTGCATACACATATATGTAAATATCTGTAAGTATCTTAAGAGTGTGAATTCATACATACAGGTTCATACAGTTACAGGCTTGAACCTTTTTTAAATGTGAAGGTCACAGAATAAATCTCAAAGGCTCTGTATGGTTTTTCTTTTCATAAAAAATATAGATATCTATTGAGAAAACTCCATTAAATCCAAGTAAACATACAGTGGATTTTCCTTTTACTGTCAAATGTGTCATCAGCAGAACACTTGAACAAACACAGGATTTACCATTTCAAATTAAGTCCAGGAGGCAGCCTGTAAGTGGAGGTTGAGACTTAAGCCTCTGTGGCATAAGCCCCAGGCTTTTGTCACATTTAAATTTGACCTTTCTCTTTGCTTCCAGACTTCCACTTGGTGATTCTCACTTCTTTCTAATAGATCATTCAGCCAGAGAATAAAAAGCTCAGTACCTGTAAAATCCTCAGAGATTTGCAAATTGGGCTCTTAGGTGATTCAAACCTTGTCCCTTGTCCCTTTGTCTGATTTAACTTTCCTTCTGTGCTCCTCTTTCTCCTCTAATCTTCCCTAATTCTTCCACATATTTCCATTTCTAGGACTCTGTCTCGGTCCAACTTTGTTACCAGATGCACATCTTGGGTTTTGAGCTAAGATAAGCTAAAAGATGCTTGAGAAAAGGGAGTGCAGACAACACCTCTGTAATTGTTATGCTGCAGACCTGTTCTGCTGCAGTCTTTCCTGGGAGACATCTGAAGGGACCCAGCTCCCTGATGTTCTGTCCACCTCTCCATCACTTCGTGTGCATCCTGGAGGCCCCTTGTAAAATGCTCTGAGGAAACTGTGAAGCTTCTAGATTATTTTCCCTGGTGAATCTGGTCATATGTATACAGCATGGCTCTACTACCACCAAAGGAATATTCTCAAGAGGGTCTAAGGAACCTGGTGTTCAAATGAGGCAGGAGTAAGTGTCTGTCCACCATTCTGTGCATTCTGTGCAACCTTTGCTGTGTATGTTCCTCCAAAACACATGCATATGAGAGTGGTGGTTATTAAAAGAAATCCTTTTGCTGGAGTGGTTGAGATATATCCAGATGTTACCAAAGCTCAGCATCACAAACCACCTCCACATTTATCTCTTACCTTACCTTAAGCAGCTTCTGTAAGGGAACATAATTGACTGCATGAGAAGTAGAATGAAAAT
Source organism: Toxostoma redivivum (assembly GCA_013397375.1). NCBI lineage: Eukaryota > Metazoa > Chordata > Aves > Passeriformes > Mimidae > Toxostoma > Toxostoma redivivum. Next base: position 172,258 of record VXBI01014263.1, read on the forward strand.
TTTTACCACAGTTGTTTTGAGTAATACAAGACTCCACCTATATAGGTAACCCTTGCTACAGGCACGTAGCAATTTAAAGGGATACAGATGGATTACTGCTGGTTGCTCATAAAAACCAAGGAACAGGTTTCCCACCTAGTTGTATGATCCTTCTGGAGATCATCTTCCTCTTGACTCACTGAAGTGTGGTCCCCATAAACAGAATGTGCAAGTTTTTCTAGAAGTATGATAATTCACTTGTGTGGCAACCTTGTCTTCCTGATTTTATTAGGGTTAAAGCAACTACTGACTTTGGAAGGGATGCATCTTCTCACATTAGGCAAACAAGCTTTCATTTTTTTTGTTTTTCCTTCTGGCTTTCCACCATCTCATACAGCACATTCAGCTTCCTGGAGACACTTGAAAATGTTGCACTGCTGATTCCTTGCTTGGACATTTTCCTTTCTCCACTTTCTGTGGCAAATTGCTGGTTTTTTTGTCAGGAACTACTGCTGCTAATCATGTTCCTTAGGCAGATCAGACTAATAACCTCTAAGCCTAATTCACACCTGCTTATTTGTAAATTTGTACTGTAAGGACAGGGCAGTGAAGGGAGTACTACAGCACCAAAGCATTCCTGGTCTCACTGAGAGTCATGCCCACAGAACTGAAAACCACATTAGTCAATCACGTTTTTGTTTCAACAGTCTTGGAGTGTTTGAGTTGCTCCCCTTCACTCTTCTATGGTAGGAAATCATGCAACCACCAGGGAACAATTCTGTGCTGAGAAGTGAGGAGTGACCTTGCAGCAGAAGAGGCCTGGAGGGCAGACTGTGCTGGCACTGCCTGATGACCTGCCACAACCAGTCTTCTTGACAGAGTCCTGCCAGTGCCTCAATCCCTACTCCCTCTGAACTCCACCATTCATGTACACTTCTGGGGTTTTGTCTGCCTTGGCAAGAAAGTGAATATTTTTTGACAGTAGAATACTGACAGCTTGCTGCAGAGAATACAAATAAATCACTCCCTTAGCTTTAAAATCCCACGTCTGGCTTGGCACCAAGGAAGGCAATCTCCACATTGTGCATCAGGCCAAAAATAATTGTGTCACAAAACCAGAAAAACTGTGAGTGATAAAGACTGATTCTACCTAAGCCATGTGAAGAATTCTTTTGTAATCCCTTTCCTCTGCAAGCCAGTTTTGGGTGTGTCAGTCAGAGGAAAACATCTCACTAGAAACTAGCATTGTTTCAATAATTTTTCAGATTAAATGGGAAATATTCTTTTGTTGCATCATGTGAAAAATACAGAACAGATTGCAGTAAGGTGATGCCCAGTTCATAATGCTGTGCAGATTTCTCAGGGCACTGTAAAATGTCTGTTCTATTTACATCAGTGAACTGTTACCAAGACCAATAGCTTTTGCAGATACTCAACAGGTGGCTCAGGTCTTGCTCTCAGAGTGTCCACATGAGTACAGAGCTCTGCTCAGTTGTGATATTTCAAAAATATGTGGATGTTCCCTCACTGCCAAAGCTCTCCTGGATGCTGGGAAGCTTGCTTAGAGTGAGCCTGAGAGTGGCTGCCCACTCACTGCCCTCAGCTCAGTGGTCACACTCATGGAGTGGCTTCCTCGATTATGTGAGGACTCAGGCTCAAGGGGGTGTGAGCTGTCCTTGGAAATCCAGGGGTGAAGTCCCATGAAGGGAAATGGCAGTAACCACCACCACCTGCTGGAGTTTCACAGACTCACAGGTTTTGCACATGATGTCTTCTGTTTCCCTCTTTCCACTGGGCTCTGTTCAACTTCCTTGTGGCATCTGGGTGTTGGAAAAGTGGCATGCCATGCCACAGCTATGTGGCTTGATGCCATTTATATAGATGCTTTTCTCTCTTGTTGCATTGAGGTGACTACAGAAGATTTGCTTTTCTGTTCTGGAGCCAGAGGTTAAAAATGGGATCATTGATTAAAGATTCGTGTTAATCACAAAAGTATTGGGGTTTGTATAAACCAGAACACTAAGCTCTGAAGTGAAGCATGGACACTAGATAAAGGAAGTTATATGATAAAATCATTCTGTTTAAAATCACCTTGTTGTAATATGTTACGTTACGTTACGTTACGTTACGTTACGTTGTTTGTTTGTTATGTTTTCCAAATAAGTTGCATCTACTACCAGCTTGCAAAATCAGACTTCCCAAAAGCCCTTCCTGCTTTTGTCTGATCAATGCTGCCTGTCTCAAGGACCAGACTTGCAGAACTTTGCTGGTGGTTATCTACAAAGACCAGATGGTTATCTGTGAAACTGACTATCGCCAGAGATTTTGTGAATTGGGATAAGGATGTTTATTCGGCCACCACTGCTTACTTGATAAAATTGTAACAGCTAAAGAACCAAAAATTATTGATTACAGCAAAAAACCATAGTATAAGAAGAGGCTGTGGGCCGGGGTGTGCTGGGGTGTGGTGTGGGCAGTGACCCCTCACGTTCCCCAGCGCGCTGCTTGCTCTGTTTATATCAAATAAAGCAATCTAAAATTTGCTGAATATTGAGACTTTTGTTTCTCATTTATAACAAAAAGAAAGGTAATTTCTGTCTGCACTGTGAAAAGTGGCTCACCTGTTAATTCCAGCTTCTGGAAGGTAACCTTGTACTCAAGGTCAGATCAATTTGTGGGTGGGATCACCCCCATTTGCAGTTCTTTGCTGCCAGGGGCTTGCTTTCAGCTTTAGGCAGTTGGATAATGCAAGTAAGAGCGAAGTAAGTCACTCTAAGGAAATACTCAGCTGAGCAGCATTATTAAGGACCAAAGAACTGTATTCTGATTCAGGAATAGAAACTGAAACTAATGTAAGACTTATAAAGGCGTATCAGTCTCCCAGGAAGCCACACACAAATCCAGAAGAAGCACCCATGGCTGCTGTCAGTGCCAGAGGTAAGTACATTTCTGTGAAAGGCAGGCCTATTTCTCCATATTCAAGTGTAGATATTTACTGTAGTTGTATCTAAAGGACTGGAGTGTAGACACAAATGTGTTTTGTTCGCACGAGGATACACAGGAGACAGATGTGGATTTGTGTTTCATGTCTTTGAATACATTACAATACCTTGAGTCTTAGGTCCAGCTTCAAAATATTAATATAATTTTGTTAACCTTGGTATGGCAGGCAAAATTTAAAATCTAAAAGGACTTTTACTATGAAAAAAGATCTCAAAGGCATTTAAGAATGGAGGAATTTAGTTAGCTTATGTACTCATCTATTTTATTTTCATTGTGATAAATAACTAGAATATTCTTCATAAAGAATCAGGGCAATAAAGCTGTGCAAGGAGTTGATCATGTCTCTGTTGATGTGGAAAACTATTTTCTTCCTGTTAAAATGTAATTTTATTCTGTATAATTCATAATTTCCTCATCTTCAAGAACTAAGCTGCAGAAAAATGCCTTTAGTATCTTAATTCTAAGTAAATTTAAAAAGAAATCTTTATTATATTATGTGTAATACATAAAAACAAAAAATAAAATTAATTATTTTTATTTTCTATACACTTAAAAATTAAAAAAATAAAATTAATTATTTTATGAAATACAATGATGGTTCGTAGATCCTTAAGTTTTCTATTGGTGGATTTTTACAAAATAAATAAGTAGCCTTGATCACCTGCAATTGTTTTCCTCTAGACCCTCAGCTGGGAAAGCATGAGTCATGGGGTCAAAGTTGCTTGCCAGCATGGAAGATAAAATATGTATAATCAGGCAGGTCTGCATTGCCACCCTGTATGTATTTGTTACCCTCCTTTCTGTACCGATATCTTTTCCCTTGGCACTGGTATCTTTAAATTTTTTTAGAAAGTTACAGGCTAAGTGAAGATGGAAAGTCGGTTGTGGAAATGTTTTTGTCTAGATTGCCAAGATTATGAGAAAGTGGCTCAAGCTTTGCCTGTCTCATAGAAGTGGCTTGTAAGTTTTAAAGGGATAAGACATTTGATTCTGCTCTTTGATTAGTCAGGGGAAAACAGATGCAGTACTGCTGGCATCAGGGAATTTAAACTTGAGTGTTTACACAATCAACCATAATGTGCTAAACTGAGCAAGGGTTCATGTACGACAGGGTTTAAACAACCATCAAGTTCAGCTTCCAGGTAGGAGTGCACATCTCCTGCATCCCAGAGTGCCTATCCTGCTGTGCTATGATTACTTATTGAGCCCTTTTAGAGAAAAGAGATTTGGCAGGGAGTGTATAGAACTGAAAGGAGTCTGGTCAGAAAGGGTAGAGGAAATTTTGTTTTCTGACCTGCTATCCTCAGTGACCCACAAATCTTTTCTACACAGGTTCCTCATCCAGAGAGAACAACCAAGGGTAAGAGATGTAGCTCTGTCACCCACTGCTGTCTGAGTTACCTGGCAATTTCCAGAGACAGCCTTGCGCCTTGTTTTATTCTTACTATCCCTTTCCTCAATCTTCCTTTTCCAGTTGCCTTACTGCTTTGACTGATGCTGATCTCTGAGGGATGATGGGGTTGCTTACCCACCCAACAGTTCTCAAGGAGGTGCTGGGTGTGTTCTGAAGTTTTCCTCAAATTCCAGATTTAGATCGCTAAATCCCAGCATTCTTCAAGCTGCTCATTTCTGATGGGAAAAGCTGGGAGTGGGAGTCCTGGCTGATATTGAGAGTAGGCAGTGCGCAATGGGACCAAACATCATTGAGGTGCTGGGATCACAGTACTGCTGGTACTCTTCTTCAGGTGGAAGATACAGCCAAGAGACTTCCAAAGAAATTACTCACCTAGCCAAAATGGACAAGGGGTGTACCTGCTGTATCAAGTCAGGTGGAGAAGACGTTCCATCTGGAGGAACTGGTGCTCAAACAACCCTGGACAACATGCTGAAATCAACTTCTTGGAAAATCATTTCAATGACAGGCCACAAGCTCCTTGCTCCATCACCTGGTTCCTTTCAACTAGTCCCTGTGGAAAGTGCTCTGAAAGGATTCTGGAATTCCTGAGATCACACCCTAATGTGACCTTGAAAATATATGCAGCCAGGCTGTTCAGGCACCATGATACCCGTAACCGACACGGCCTCCGCAGCCTGATGATGAATGGAGTCGCTGTACATATCATGAATCTTGAAGGTAACCCAGCTGCACTTTGTCTAAGCGTGGATTGAAAGTTCTGGGATTGTGTGCACTCTTAGTTTGTAGCACCGGTGATGACTGGCTTTGGCATGACTAGTGAGTGCAAAAATGTCACTCTCTTCTGCCTTATTTCTTCCCCAGTCCTGTACAGCAGCAGGACCAGCATGGTAATTTCCTCTTGCCAAATCTGAATATGGAGGATTGGAGGTTTCTCTAGCTATCCACACCTCCTTTACATGCAGTGTAAAATCCTGGGCAGGACAGAACATGTCCCTCCTAGAATACACATGCAGATCAGCTTGCCAGCTGCATCAAGTAATTGGTTCCCCTTTGGAGCTGGAGAAGAGAAGGAAACTTGTCTAAAGGAGACTTTCAGATGATGCATCACAGAAGACACATCTTGCATGTGTGCCTTTTTGTGTGTGTGTCTTGCTTGCCTGGTGATGTTTGGCTGTAAAAACAATCCAGATAAGCAGTTCACAAAAAGGAAAGTATATTTGAAGAGGTGAACCTCACACACCTGTGTGGATACTTACCACCGGAGTGTGGGGCTACAAAACCCACCAGGTCAAATGTAATCTTAAAGGACGTTGCTTATACTGGGGGTACTGTCTCTGGGATTATAGCACCAGAGCATTGACAGAAGTTCTGGCCTTTCTATCAACACTAAGATCAATATGAAACTGCTAAATGTTAGAGGGTTCACTCCAGGTTTTCCCTGATCACTGGGATAAGTCAGACAGATTTGTGATTGAAGCAGCTTATCTTACCAAAGCTGTGTGCTCAAGCACAAGGCTGCCAAAAGGAGAGCCTGACCAGCTCTGACTGCATGTCGCACTTCCCTTTTCACGCCTGCCACTTGCTGATTCCCTCTCTCTTGGCTTTATACCAGAGGGTGCTATTTGTGATAAGGGTTGCCCAAGCCACCACAATGATCAATTTCTCTCTCTGGCAATTCAGTTTTAGACATATTGCTACTCTGTAGAGTTTTGGTTCCCCTTTCCACTAACTTATTTGTGTAGTTATTTGTGTACCTCTTGTATTAATATCTTTGTCCTTTACTGTATTCTTACTGAGAAACAAATGACTCATTGACATGTTAATGAAGAAAGAAATGGGCATCCTTTCATCAAGAGTGACTGGGTATCTCTCTTCTTAGATTACAGTTACTGCTGGAGAAATTTTGTTGCATACCAACCTGGAGAAGACCTTTACCAGCCCCAGAACGTCACTGTATACTTCTTTCTGAATTGCACAGAACTCTTTCATATCTTTTTGGTTAGTAGGCACCTAAAAAAAACACCAAGAGTAAACATAAATGCAAAAAGTCCAAGGAAAAGGAGGTTTGGATGATCGCAGCAATGGGAATCATTAGCAGAAATGATAGTAGGAAAAATAAGCATGGGCTCAATGCTGCATAAGCAGAGAGCCAAGCAGGCAAGGGATTGCCAAAGGACTACATTGTGCCTTTGTGGCCAGGAGCAGAGAAGAACAGAGATTTAGCAGTAGTCTCAGATATTAACTAAGGAAAGGGTACATTATTTCAACCCTTTGCATCAATCAGCTACCAGTACATTAGCTTGCAGCTTACTGGAGCTATTTGACCCCAAAAGCTCCTTTCAGCTCTGTAATCATGATTCAAGTATTCTCTTTTTGCCTCTCAGGACAGGGCCATGGATTTTGGTTAAGTTCTGAGCAAGTTCAAAAGCCCAGATGGGTGGATTTACCTTCAGGATCAGAGTTTGCAGATAAGAGTATCATATGTCCAAGATCTGTTTTCCCTATATCTTGCAATCCATGCAACTGCAGAAGTTATTTGTACAGCCTGATATCCTACTCAGAAAGAGGAAGTGGTCCAGGACTGGAGTTAGCTGCGGGGCTCAGCCACCCTTTGTGGGGCAAGCCTGTTCTTGTTTGAAATGGTTCCTCTGAGCAGAATGGATGGCAAGAGGTGGAGGATGCACGAAACTGCTGGCAGGAACTCAGAGTCACAGACACAAAGTAATTCTGGCAGGAACTTACAGTCATAGATGCAAAACCAACTTTTGTAGGATGCTATGAATGCCTTGTTTTATTTCTGGCTGAGGAAAAGGCACACATTACACTTCATTTCAGTTCCATCCACCCCAAACATTGCATAGGACTTTCAGTACCTCAAGACCTGACCTTTCCATTTCTTTTCTGAGTAAGACATTCAGGTGACAGAATACACAGTCAGTAGCAATATCCAGTCAATCAGCTGATCTAACAAAGTACTTTATGCAATGTAATGGTTCAGGAGACATTTTCCCCTTGGCTTTCAGCCTTTTGGAGTCTCCTAATGCCTGAGATGATTAAATAATTCAGCAGCTTACGCACGATCAGGTGTGTGGTGTGATGCCTGCCGGGAGCTGAGCAGAGCTGTCTGCTGAATGCTGTGAGTGCTGACAAACTGCTGCTGACTCAGCACCATTCCCTGTACAGCACGGCAAGGGGAATCTGCCCTTCAGCTCCTGGTTTTAAAGAGCCTGTAACAAACTGTCTGTCCCAACCAGGCAACCTTGGTAATTTTTGTAGAGTCCTGCTGGCTGGGAAGCCTGCTGGAAGTCAGGCACTTGCTCAACTGCTCTGCTGTCTCAGCAAACACAAGCCACCCCTCAAATGAATGTGAATAGGGCCCATCATCAATAGTTCTAACTACCAACCCTCTGCAGACAGAATGGGAATGTCTGTGTGCTCAGCCCTTTTGAACATCCTGTCCCATTTTAATAATTATGCAGAGGTGTAATGAGGTGAGTGAGTTCCAGGAGTGTGCTCCAGAGAAATACACGCTCTTGCATCAAGCCATGGCCTCCCAGGCAGAAGAAAGACACTGAGCAACCAGATGGGATTTGGTAGAGTACCACTGCAAAGGGCAGGGGGCTGGGGCACTTGCCCTACAAGGAGAGGCTGAGGGAACAGGCTTTCCTAGACCTATAGAGAAGGTGGCTGAGTGAGATCAAACTGCAGTTTTCCACTACAGAAAGGCAGTAAAGACACAGCCAAACTCTCCTCAATGATGCACAGAGAGAAAACCAGGTAGCACACACAAACTGCAATGAGGGAAATTCCAGCAGGATAGAAGGAAAATGTCTCTCCTGGCAATGGTGCTGTATTGGAACCTGGAGAGGCTGTTGCCTCCGTCCCTGGAGATGCTGAGAACTTTCCTCTGAGCTGCCAGATCCAGCCTTGGAGTTAGCCATGCTACAAATATGGTGTGGTACTAGAAACCTCTGGGGGGCCTTTCTAACCCCCCCAAAAATCTGCCTTTCCACAGGATCCAACTCCACTTCCCCTGCATTCAGCTATGTAAGTTGCCACCTTTTAAATACTTCTGTTTCTAAATGGTCTGTATTTCTAGAAGTGGCGTACATGGCACAGTAAATTATGAGGTGCTTCCCTGTTGTCTGGAAAAAATGTGTCCCAGAGGAGATTATCGAGCACACTGAAGGAAGGTCAGAGTGATCTGAAGTAGATGCTTTATTTTAAAATTCTCTATCACACTGAAGAGACAGCTTAAGCTTTGGGTATCTAATTTTTAATTATTAAAAATTATTTAATTATTGGGTATCTTATTTTTTTCCTTCCTCCTAGGGACTTCCTCCACTTCTGCCAAAATGAATGCTAAGGAGCATCACCACCATGCTTTCAAGCTCAGTTTGTGCATCAATACAAAATGCCAGGCCCTGGCAGTCTTTTTTTCTGCAACCTTGATAAGTTTCTTGCTGCCACAAGAGAAGACTCTTATCACTGTCTGGGCATTGCTAAGCGTGGAACAGAATAGAAGGAGCACATAAGAAGCCATCAGGAAGCCTGGATGATGCAGCCAGGCATCCAGGACACTCTGGTCTTTACAGAGCTTCCTGAGAGTCCAGTGGGGATGGAGACCATTCCCCATAATCAGGGCTTCCATGTCTGCAGATTCTGCAATCAGATTCTGCAAGTGCCCTCTTGAGAGGCCAGCATGTAACATTTTTCATGCTCTGATCTGTTCCAAAGAAGTAATCAGCTATGCATTCTTGCTTTCAGAATTTCTTATGAAGACCGCTTTTATGGCTACGTGTGTATGTTTCAGAAAATATTTCATGCTATTACAGTATTTATGCAATACTATAATAGTACTTCATTTTAAGGTTTTATCTATGAGTGTAAGCTTTTTTTATGACTGTAAAACCAGTGTAATAATAAAAGGGAAGATGTTAACACTGTGGAAATTTTGCTTTTCTTGTTCAACTCCTTGGTACACTACCTTCCCTTGTAATTCCACACTCAAGAGACATAGCTGCTCATTGCAAACTGGGGAAACAAAGTAAAAAGTCTCTGCTTTTCCAGCTGGAAACATGGAATGGAATAGTGAAGTAGGAGATATTGAAGAACTCTGAGCTCTCTCTACTGGCAGAAGCAAAAAGAAGATAGAGATGTGTTGGGTACTGCAGCAGTTTTGAATTTGAACAGTAAATAATGCAGGTCATCTGAATGAATCATGTGGGGAGCTCCCCGTGTCATGATTCCCAATCTCTTCAAGCAGGAGGCCCACTGTGTGATCCCACTGGGGAATGTGCTTATGCTGGGATCCACAACATGCACAAATGATATCTTGAAGAAAAAGGCAGGGGCTGGAGGAAACCATGCCTATCTCTTCCAGTTTATTAATGCTTATAGCATCCTTTGGCCATGCCAAAATCTCCAGATGTTTAGCAGACCATTGAGATAGCCAGAAAAGCTGCAGGCTGAGGAAGCAGCTCCAGTCCCTGCAGTATGAGAGTGTACCTAAGGCCGAGCACAGCTGGCTGGGGAATGTCTCCTACGTTAGTCAAATAAAACAACTCCTAGCAATGTATAGCATGGCTAAAGTTTTCTTCCCCCTGTCCAGGGCCTCATACTGGATGTCACATGCCCTCTTTCTGGACATTATAATATTTACTCTTTGTTTCCTTAGGGAGCAATCAAATCACTTGATCAACACGCAGTTTAGTACAGCAGGGTCCATAACCCTTCATACCCAGGGCTCAGCCCTTTCCCACTGAAGGCAGGAGGACAAAATTCTGGTCTGTTTGGAAGCTTGCCAGTTCCAAGTCAGCCCAGTGAAGTTTTTCACACTAGTTTTATCTGCCAGAGTGAACTTTCACCCTGCTGTACCTCTGCTGTGAGAGCCTAGAGTTGGGTCTACCACACTGGTGGCCTTTAAAGGTAACCATGGAAGGCAGCTGGTCTGCTCTCATCTTCTTTTGGCCCTCTGGACTGGTAAAAACATTGTTCCAGCCTGTAGGGTGGGATAGTTCTTAAATGTGAATTAATGACAAGGTTGTAGTGAGGAGACATCAACACCCTCCCTGTGCTGGAACTTGAGTGCAACAGCAGCAACAGCAATGGAGTTTAGCCATATCTGATGTGGGTTTGGAAGCCTGAGGGGAAACCTGCCTAAGACAGAAATGTGTGAGAGGTTTAAAAGCCAAAAGCAGCCTTCAGAATACTTGCCAGCCTTTGGTGCCTCCTCATCCGCCATGACCTCTGCTCTTTCAGCAACCCACTTTCTCCTTTCTCAGCAGAGGCTGTGCTCATGATTGCTCACATTGTCTGAACAAGGGGTCTCTTCTCTGCCAAACCTCTTCATGTTTCTTCTGTGAACCAAGTCTGACTTTCATCACTGTGAATATTTAATACATATGTGATGAAATAATGACATTTCTGCTCATAGGAACACTAAAGGGTCAGCACCAGGGAGAGTAGAAAAACGTACTCAAAGACAACGCAGGACACAAATATATCTAGGCTGAAAACCCCCTGAAGGGACAAGTAGCAAGGAACCAGATTCCATGACCCTGAAACCCCTTTCTATCCTGATTTCCAAGTACCAGCATGCAGGCGAGGAAGAGAAAGCAAAAAGGGAGAAGACGTGCTCATGTTTGCATGGGTCTGGAGTGTGTCTTTGCATTGTTTAATGGTAATCTGTTTCTTATTATTGCAAAGTCCAAGGACACTGTGTACTGACCTGGAGTAATGCTGGGTGCAGCTGTGGGAATGATGTCAGTGTCCTGCTCTTCTGTGGACATGTTCTGAGGGCTGCTGAGAGACAGGTTTTGGGAGCTGTTTGCAGTGTGGATCAACATCCCTTCAAGGCAGCATCCTCAGCAGGGTGCCAGACACCCCCAGGACACACCAGGAGATGGCAGCCATACCCAGCTGGCCACACCAGTCACCATCCCAGCCCATTTGTCCTATTCCTCTGCTGTCAAGGACCGATCTTCTACAGCTACCTGGATGTGCCTGTGCCTTGTTCACTGCTGCAGACCATGGAGTGATGATCAAGAGAGGCTGGGCTTTCAGCCAGCACCAAGGCCCCTGCTCTGGCTGTTCCCACACTCTGGGGAGGATATGCCCTCCCAGAAATCACAAGGCCCCATTTTCCACAGCTCAGGCAGCTGGGACTGGAGGTATATTTGCCACAGGCTCTTGAGAGCTTAGCTTTTGCCCAGGTGCATATGAGGGAGAGAGACATCTAGAATAGCACACCCACAATCTCCGTAAGGCTGCAAAGAAAAGTGGTCCTCAAGAACATCAGCAGTAGTGAAATGTTCACTATATGCACAGTCTACAAAGCAAGAAAAATATCTTAGGTTTAAAAAGTAATGTTACTGCAAAACAGTCACCCTCCAGGGAGTTATTCTTGGCAGAGACACCTAAAGCATTTGAGGTTGAATTAATTTGGAAAGCCAAATTAAAGTATATCTTGTAACAAACAATATGAATTGGTGTTTGTGAACAGAAAAAGTGCAGTTAAAACAACTTCCATAGCAAAATAGCTAAATTCCTATAGCTGAATCACATGGATTAACTCTAGAGTCCACTCTGAACTTATTGATTTATGTTAATAAGAATCCAAACATAGGATGTATTCTTAATGTAGTTAATGATTCTTTGCATTTACTCATTGCATTTTTTTCTTCTCCTATACAATGTCACCTGTTGTCATGTTTCAATGTTTCAACATTTTCAACTCAGTGTTAGTCAGAATTTAAGCAAAAGCCAATATCTTGAGTCCTTTTTAAAAAAATGATAATTTTTTCTAACAATTTCACTGAGAATGACAGTACTGTTGTATAGATCAATATCAAAGAGTTGAAAGGCATTAATTCTTTATACATTTTTGCTTCTCTTCTTGTTTTGTGAACCATATTGGATCAGCTCTTCTGTGTCCAGTATGGTCAATTATGAGTCATGAATGGGCACAATAGGCTGGCCATCAATGAAAGAAACATCTCAAATAACTTCAGATATTTTTTGTATTATTTCCAAAGTACCCGAACAATTTATCTGCCTTGATCTGCTGGGTTATATTGTCAATAACTTCAAAGCTACAAGTAAAAGTATGAAGACAGTTTAATATTTCCAGGTTGTGCCTCCAGAAATCAGAAAGAACAGATGACACGTCAATCCTCTGTGTCCAATTTATCTCCTTTATCCACATGAGACCAAAAAAATGATAAAACCAGTACTTGTATGTAAGACCTTTATTTGTATAAATATATGCACCATATGAAACAAATATACAACACCATGCTTGCAAATTAATGCTTTGCAAAGGGCTCTCAGTGCTATTCCTGGTCGAAATTCCTTAAGCTGAGAGTGCCTCAGGAGCCTGAAGTTGTAGGAAGCTTGTGATGCACCTGGTTGTGACCTCTCCTGGCAGGAGCCCTGTAGGAGCAGGGCTCTCTGCTGTCCTTCTGCAGCTGGCCTAGCACCAGAGGAGGTGCTCTGAGGTGCCTCCAGCCTTGCCCAGAAAGAGGAACAGGATGGAGCAGGGAACTTGCAGCCTTCATGAAGGAAATGACAGAGCACACCCAGAGGATAGGACACACTTAGCCTTGTCACAGCCTCAAGAGGTTAGATTGGAGAGGGCAGTCCAGCTGTAATTTAGGTGATGGGAAGGCGTGGTGAGCAGGCATGAACTATGAACACGTATTTTCAGCTTGTAGGGACTGTGTCCACCAGATCAGGAGCTAATGGGGTCCCCTAGTGGAAACAAAGTGATTGCCAGGCAGGAGGATGGTCTGATTTTTGCCCCTAAAGAATATATCTATTTACGGGCTAAAGAGCTTTGTGTATGCCAGGATTTTTTTCTGGCCAGCTCTCAGTACAGTCACCAACTAGACATTGCTGGCCATATTATGGGCAGTAAAAGACTTGGAAAAACAGAAGACTGTGGGACAGTAAAGGTGCCTCCAGCAGAGGCAGTTGGCTGGGGAGGGAGCACATTGCTTGTCTGGTCTAGGGGGAAATGCTCAGTGGATGAAGAGCACCTCACACAGTGAGAGCTGTGCTGCTCTGTACATGTCCATTAGGCAGACCTGCTGGCTTCAAGTGAGGTTTTTAAGCTGAGTTACCTGGGCTGTCAAGGACTCAGTTCTATACTCTCAGCTGAGCTTTCCAGTAGCTGGCCAACTTTGCTGTTAATACATAGGCTGTACTGCTTCAGTTGTGGTGGTTTTCAACTTCCTACCAACATCCAGAAGGAAAAATAAACCATTTCACAGGGAAGGACACAGAGCAGCTGAGCATAGTGCAGCTCTAAGAGGCAAAAAATGTTCTCCCTGAAGCATTCATGAAATGTGCAGGTCAGTGCAGTGCCAGTGAGAACAGAGTCACACAAACAGCTTTGCAGGCTGTCTGCTCCCACCTGGGTGAGGCTAAACCCAGAGTTCTATTTAGTGGATCACTGGATTAGCCCTGCAGGGACTGAGGGGAGGCAAATCACTCTCAACTCAATGTTGCTGCAGTCTTGGCTATTCCCAGTTAGCAATGGATAAGGTGTGAGCCTGGGGAAGGTGTCTTCACAAGATTAGCCTAATTCTCCTTGGAAATAAAAAGTAAGGGTAGTCTTATCTCTAGACACAGGGCTGGAAGGAAGAGCGATGTAAGGAGGGAAGAGGAGAAAGGGACAGAGTTGTAAATCAACTCTCTGTTGCAAGGGAGAGAGTTGGAAATCAACAAGTGTTTGCAAAGTCTTCTGATTGCTGATGACTTTCACTTCAAAGTCCCAGAATTTTAAAAGCATCTCGTAAATCATCTACTTCATACAGCGGCTGCAGGACAAAATATAAATGGTAGGTCAGTTGTCAAGTGAGCAGGAACCCATGAATATGAGGAAGGAATGGCAGGAGATAGGATGAGAGGTGGGAAAAGGGGGAATGAGCAAGGAAAGAAGAGATGAAGAAAGTTGGGGGAAGGGGCATAAGAGATGTGGAAGATGAAGACACATGAGTGACTGAAATGGCAGATGGCAGGGATGAGCAGCAAGAGCAGAGAGGAATTGTAGTGAGGAAGAGAAGAATTAAACTGAGGGAAGAGGCACTGGAAGGAGAATTGGTCCTTACCAGGAGGATTCGTCTAAGTTTCCTGGCAAGATGGACAGAGTTTTCATGTAGCCCTTCCCAGCCTTTGAATGCCTGTTCTCTGTTCTCCACAAATGTGTTCCAGCAGTAGAAGTAATCTGTGCAAGGTACAGGGGGGAGTTACAGGGTGCTCAATAGGACATTGACCTCTCCTAGGATCACTAAATCATCACACTGCATCATCTTCTCTGGCTCCTTGTCTTACCTTTTCCTCCTCTCCTGGGTCTCCCTAACGCCCCTTAGCTCTCCATCACCTCTTTCCTGCCTGCACAACTCACCCTTGAAGGTCATGATGGCAATTTGTGCCCCTGCCTTGTGCAGGCGCCTCAGCCCCTCGGGCTCTGCCTTGCGGTCCTCACAGAAGTAGAGGCGGGCCATGAAGATGCGGAGGGTCAGGTTGGGGTAGGAGCGCAGGAAGTTGGCGATGTGCTGGGCGCAGTCATAGCAGGGGCTCCAGGAGGTGAACCAGGTGATTCGGTAGCAGCGCCCCGGGTCCAGGTCCCAGGCTGCAATGTAGCGCAGGAAGAGCACCTCGACGTGACAGCCCATCTTCGGGAAACCGGGAGAGAGGGACAGGGCAGGGCGTGAGGTGAGCGGGGAGAGCAGGGCGTGAGCAGGGCAAGGAGGGAAGGGTGGCGTGGATGGGGTGTGGGGGAGGAGGAACAAGGTGGGGCTGTGTTCTTGGCTCAGCACACACGGGGAGAAGGCACGGTAGTACTTAAGGGCTAGAGAAGCACAGGAGGGCTCTGGTGTGGAGGGATGTACACACGGGATGGGCAGGAGCTGAGCAGGAAGGGAGATGGACTGGTAACACAGCAGGGAGTGTGGATGTCTTGCTGGTAACACTCCGGGGTAGCACAAAGTGCAGCTTCACCTGGAGGCTGCATCCCTCTGGGAATGTGTACTGGAGGCTGCATCCCTCCAGCCCTGTGTACCAGCACAGCGTTGGGGTGTGCCGCGTTGCTGTCACAGCCCTCTGTTCCCTGCTGCCCCAGGCAAACTGGAGCTGCAGGCGCCTCAGAGCAGGGTGGACACGTGTTCCCCGTACCTGGTTGCGCAGGTATCCGAAGTCCAGGGAGCACGAGGTGGCACTATCCCGGCGCTTTACAACATAGCACAGGTAGGTTTCGCGCCGGCCCTTGGCCTTGCGCAGGTTCCTGAAGTTGTAGAGGAAGAGTCTCCTTTGCATGAGGATGCTGCAGGAGAAGACAAGGGAGAATTTACATTAGCCCCACCCTGCAGCCAGCACTTTACCATGTCTCTGTTGAGGGCTCAGCACCAAAAATATCCTCTTCACATCCAAGCTTCTCTGTACAAGAAGAGTGTCAGTAATTTGCATGAAATGTTCTAGGGAAAGGATGCAGACGTGACTCTGGGGATGAAGCAGGTGACCTTGTGAGTGGAAATAGCATGTGAATTAGTAGTGATTAGTCAAACAGCAACTATGGCTGGGCAGAGTGTGAAAATATCTGAAAATATCCAGAACATGGACACCAATGGGGAAGAGCATCTAAGAAGATCTGTGAAGATGAGAGGGCATGGACTTCAGTCATCAAGAGATGTAATTTTTGCTATATGAAACTCTGAAAATCCACTGGGGCAAGGGACAGATCAAATTTTACTCTCTCCAGAGAAGACTGGACTGAACGTCTTCCAAGCACTACCTAAAAGGAGAGCAGAGTTGAAAGTGTGCAGGAGTAGGGAAAGATGCCATCCACCAGCCAACAGAATATCTAAAGGGTAGGCATGCTGACACTTCTCCAGACACAAGTACCATTTCCACAGCAGATACACATTAAGACTGGCATGGGCCTGCTCCAGGTATCCTTCTGGGGAGAGGCAGCAGGAGCACAGGGAGGGTATAAGGTAGTCATGAGCCGTATCTAACAGCCTCGCTGCCCAATGGAGGGACACAGGCAGCTGGGTTCATTGAGGTGAGATGCTCACCTCCCCCGCAGCAATGCAAAACAGAAGTGAACAGGTTAAAAATAATAGTGTCCTTTGTCATCTTTTCCCACTGTTAGGCTGATGTTCAGCACAAAGATAGGGTAAGTTTAAGAGATAATGAGCTGGGTTTTCTGGACTATCTCCAGCGAATAGAAAAGGGGAATTTGGGTTTGTTAGGAATTTAAA
This sequence comes from Toxostoma redivivum, assembly GCA_013397375.1. Classification (NCBI taxonomy): domain Eukaryota; kingdom Metazoa; phylum Chordata; class Aves; order Passeriformes; family Mimidae; genus Toxostoma; species Toxostoma redivivum. The sequence goes on from VXBI01014263.1 coordinate 188,920, forward strand.
TCTGAGAGTCTAGGCACATATATACACCCTTCATCTGTTTGGCAATGTCACCATAAAGCTTGAGCACTGCAAAGCACTTAATGACCAACTAACAGGTCCTCCAGGAGTTTTTGTCCCTTGAGTACCCTGACACATGACTTCATCACAGGTACTCATTCATACACTCATGCACATCCTCTTGCCTTTTGTTACCTAGTGAGGTACTTTGAGGTTGTGTGACACTCCCTACTGCTCCTCACCTGCATCAGACACATTCTTCCTCAGGTACCCTTGCTCCTCTGATTGTCCTTCAGACAGGCAAATGACTCTTTCCTGCCTTGTCTCCTTCAGCCTGCAGTGCAAAAATACCTGTCCTGCTCACACAGAAAGAGGAAGCACACACTACTCTGTTATGCCACACTTTATACAGACAGGATCCTGCAGAAGCACATCACATGTGAGCATGTCTTCTGTTAGAAGAAAGTCCATAGAGAAGACTGCACTCACTCAAGAGGGTAAAGCATACCCATTAAGTATTTCATTAAGCCCAACAACAGTCTGAGGCCATTCCTGGAGGTCTCTCCCTTAAGCACTATTGCAGTCCTGCTCTGTTGGGCTTACAGGTTGTGTCAGGAGTAGAGCACGAGCTGATCCCACTGCATTTTGTCATCCCTTTCTCTAGCTGTTCATGTTGTGTGTGTGTTTCCCATATCCATTGTATGTTCTTCATCATCCTTCTCACACTTAGAGCTGACTCACTTCCTACCACCTTAGACTCACCCTATCCCTACCTTTGTACAAACACTTACAAATGAACACCTGTGTCTATTCCTAAAACACACACACACACATTCGTCTCCTCATGAAATTATCGACCAGTGATTCACCGCAGGTTTCTAAGTCTTAGATATGTTATTGCAGGGATGTGGAAAAGACTGTGCCCTGTAACAGAGGTGCTGGAGAGGGGATCTGTTCTGTGGTGATAGATCCTCAGGTTGTCCAGAAAGGATAACCCAGAAAATTGTACAGGTGTGATAGGCCAGAGACTTGCAAAGCACTTACCTGGAGTGTGCCACAACTGCAGAAAACAGAGCAGAGGCACTGTGCACAAGGCACTTGCTTGCTGAAGAAACATATAAACCAGGTGAAAAACAATTACAATTATGTTGATGTTTTGATGTTTCATTAAAACCCATATGGAAAAATGCTTTTTATCACATCAAAAACATAAGGGAAAACTGACTTCCTCTTTTCTATTTTTTTTTAAGTTTTGGGCAAAATAATTTGCTTTCAAAATGTTTCTGATCCTTCTTCTAATTGTCCCTTTTCTCATCTCATTCCATTTTTCTCTGTTCAGTGTTTTTGCCCCTGCAGAGTAGCATGTGGATGCAAATAAGAGTGGAGAACAAGAAATGACCCCAAACCACAGAAAAATAGAATTATGATCACTTAGATTATTTTTTTCAGTTTCAGAAAAAATTGAAGACAATTTGAATCACAGAAGACATTTGTTCAACTATAAATGTTCATTAACATCCATTCTTTTTCTCCCTTTCCTCTGGAGTTCACCGTCCCAGGGGTTTTTTCCCTAGGGAGGATTTCAGAGTATGGCTGGTGTGAACAGAATAATGAATGAACAGATGTTGTGTGGAGTAACTGAGCAGATGTCTGGTTAGGTATAAACTGCTGGATACACATGCAACTCCTATGGCTATAGCATAGCTCAAGGGAAAGCAGCAAGGACACAGGAGCTGGGATTATACCTGGGTACTGAAGAAGCAGACTGAACAGAGATCTTCTCCTCATACAAAGATTCATGACATCAGAGTGAAGCCCCCTGAGTGAGTGCATGGTATGCAATTGTGGAGAGTGATTAGTCATAATAAGCTCACAGAATAATTGCAGTGCAAATAGAGGATTGAGGTGCTTAAGCGGCAGATAGCATCTGACTGTTCATCCTTCTGTTATCATCCTTTGTTTCTAGAAAAGAAAAACAATGAAAGGAGCAGAGAATAGCCACAAGAAAGAAATGACAGAGAGGGAAAAGAGTACAGGTGGCAGACAGTCAAAGAGAAAGAGCAACAGAGACACAGAGATGCAAGTTGCAAGAACAGGACAGGCAAGGAGTTAGATCAGTGATTCAGATGGGGAAAGGGATGGTCAACACCAGAGGGAAAGCAAGTAAATTCTGACAGAAAGACTCTTATCTCCCATATGAGCAAGAAACTAGAGGCACTCATTTTACCTGTCCATGACTCCTAGGGTCTCTCTCAGGTGATGGGATTACAGGGAGGTTATCTCGCAGACTCTGTCTGTGCAGCCCTCTGACCTGATGTTCAGAAATGTGGACTGGCCTGTGGATCCCCTCCCCATTCACCCCTATCTACTCCCTGCTGGCTTTCATCAGGGTGTGGTTGAGGGAGGAGTTTGAAGGGTCTCTGGAGCTGCAGGAGCTGAAGAGGAAAGTGTTGAGATGCAAAGGGGCATCAGTTCTGAAAGATGCTCACCACCCATTGGTCACCACCCTCCCTTGCACTGCCTACAGGCCCCCCCCACCTGCAAAATTATTCTGAAATAATATCAATAGCATAACAAGGCAGGAAACATTGTCTAGTGGTTAGAGGGGGGCCTGAGAGCTTGTGTACCACTAGTGTGAACAAGGGCAAAACCACACCATCCCTCCAGGCTTCGCATCACACAGCTGTGCAGGGATGGTGGTGACCCTGCCCTGCTCCACCACAGAGGCAGCTCTGTGCAGCAGCCTGGAGCCACCCTGCTGGAAGCAGGTCAGGGAACACCAAATTGTTGGCAAACTTTCCCAGCTCCTCTGTGCTCCCCTGAAAGGCCTGGCAGTTGCATGGAGCAATACCGAAGCTGAAGATGAGAGTGAGAGGGACTCAGCTCCCAGGGCTCAGTAGGGAGTGGCTGGCCTCACTTTGACACCTGAACATTGCCAGGGTGTCTGAGCCCTGTCAACATGCCAGGGGAGGTGGCAGGCCTGCATGGCAAAGCTGTACACGAAGCACCATGGGGAATGGCTGGGTCTGATCCTGCTGTTCCAGGTGTACTGGCACCAGCACTGAGCTCTGCCAGTGGCAGGGTGGCAGTCGGGACCGCATGACTGAGGTCTGTGCTGTCACAGCCAGGCTGGCACTCAGGATGCACACACCTTGCTCTGCCAGCACTGCTCTGGGCTGCCCAGCCTCTGCTCCTGCCCTGGCACCCATCCCCTCTGCAGGGCTGATGGACAGCCGAGGGATGGGGCAGTGCAGGGAAATTCTGCTCCCTTTCAGCCTCAAGTGGGGCATGGCTGAGAAGCAGGGTTTTTGTTTACCTCACGCTAGGGTAGTTCGTTTTTTCTCTGCTTGATTTACTTTCCTTATTAATTTTACTGGTTTTCAGAATGCTAAGGCTTTGTGAAACCAGTATATGCAAAAACATGCAAAGGAGAGATGAGTTGCCAGAACAGAGCAGACTCTCTAGCCCAGCACTTGGAAAGGACTTGTTTTTGAGAGCAGGGAGCATGGCATACTTCAGGAAAACAAGAAGCATTCCTGCAAGGCCCAGGCATGGGCCATCCTACTCCTGAGGGAAATGCCTGGGTAGGACACATGCTCATGAAGACACATGCTCAATGAACACACATTTTAGCAGCTGCATTGGTCTCAATGGCTGTGGCAGTTATTCTCCTTGAGGATCTGGCTCCTCGTGTTTGACCAAAGCTAGAAGAGACTGAAATCCTTGAGAATCCCTGTCCTACTTAACTGAGTCTAAGAGAACACTCTGGCTAATGAAACAGCTGTCCCCTTTCAGCCTTTGCTCTAGTAGCACCTTGTGACAAATCTCCTAGGTCAGACCAACACATCACACTTTAAAACTAGATTTTCTTTTAATAATTCAAAGAGGACATTTGTTACACAGGACATAAAAAAAAAAAGGAGAGAGAGAGGCAAAAACAAAAAGCAAAACACTCTGAGAAACCTGCTTCTTAGACATCAAAACTGTTTGTGTTTCATTATTCTTGTGCTGGTTCTCAATTTCATAGCCAAAAGTTTGCAGAAAATTTTATATAAAATTTTTTACTTTGAAAGGAGTCAAGAAATATCTCCATGGCCAGCCAGGTCTTCCCCATAAATTTAATTGGTGCAAAATTATTTTCTCGAAGGTGTTACATGTCAAGTCTCATAAAATGTATGACCAGATCTTTTCTCTGGTCCTGCCTGTCAGTGTTTAAAACATGCTCTTTCCCTTAAATGCTGAGAGTTTCTGTGTTCTCCACAAAGATAAAAAAGAAAGAATGGATGAATAAACAGATGAATGATAATTAAAGGCAAAGCTCTCAAGTCTAAACACAGCTGTAGGCTTTCTAATGCCCTTCATTTAGACTGGTAACTTCCCTGACATGTGAGGTGCAAATGCACAAATTCAGTGGTAGAGATTCTCTGCCTCTAATCCCCAAAGCAGAAACATGCTGGTGTGGATGTGTTTTAGTGTATTGTAGCAAGTCTAGGGGACATTTCAAGAGGGATCTTCAATTCCTATGCAGTTCTGCCTAAAACAGGAGTTCCACTCTCTTGCCATAGCAAGATTTTGCTCATTAGCAGATGTCACCCCTGCTCTGGTTAAAAAAAACAAAAAAAACCAGTAATTTGGAAAACCATGCAAAAGTCACTGATCCCTGATCTGGTTGCTTGTCCAGCTTTCTCCCTGGTTGTAAATTGCCAAATCTGTTACATATGTCAAGCATACTCTGGGAGCTAATACACAAGGAGATATGCTGACTGCTTCAGTTTCTGTCCTTTCTGCTCAATGAAAACCTATTTGAAGAGGGACCTGAAGATGAGAGAGTAAAATGCTGAAGACACCTCCATCACTGTTTCTGTTCAAAGCCTGGGTCAGTTTAAGGCTGGTGGGGAAGGCTGGAGGGGGTCCCTGTGCTGCTGTGTTTGGAGTGTTATCTAGCAAGAGGCACTGCTCCAGCTTTTTGAGATCATGGAAGGATGTTCGAGCATCCCTTCAGGTTTCTTGTGCTCAGGGCTTTATTTTCTATCTTGGAGTGAGAACAGAGAAATAACGGCTGGCTGAAGAGCAGTGGTCAGGCGTGAGGTGGGGTGAGAGGAGGAATAGCACCATTACTTTTACGAAAGATTCAGAAAGCAAATTACCAAGAAATTAGACAGCAAAAATACAGTGAATAATTTAAATTATCTAGCCCCACAGCAGAGGAGAAGTTGCTTGTTTAGTCAACAGGAAGTCATGTGTTGGTGCATGCCATTATAAATATATATTTATTTTTTCCATTCACCCTTTGCTCAGAAATCACCTTTTGAAAGTAGCGCCTCTATCACCACTTGGTTTTACACTGAACACAAGAAACGCAGACACCTGCTTCCCCTGGCCTCAAGAGAAAACCTCAAACAGAAAAACTTTCTCTGCTCCAAAAGTGCTGATGCTCCACAGCCCCTGACTTGCACAGAGACCCTGAGCAGGAGAATGGTGGAGCTCCTCGCAGTAAGGCACTGGCAGATAAATAAGCTGTTATGCTTATTTATTATAAGCACATAGAACATGCTCACTTATATGAGCATATACTAAGTGTGAGACTATATATCAATGTTTATTACATACACATTGCATTGCTCACTTCACAAAGATTTGTCACCTTGTTTAGAATGATAGACTCAACACAAAGGGAGTGCAGCTGCTCAGACACCTCTGCCAGGCACACCACTTCCATTGCTCCAGTCCTGGGAGCAAAAATCCCCTCCGCACCAGATGTAGAGCTGTTAGGATATGGGGCGGAGAGCCTTGTCCCCAGAGCTGCCAACTCATCCCATGATGCAGCTGTGGATGTCATGCCTGGGGAGAAGGTTTCAGCTGTTGCATTACAAAGCAGTGATTTTTGTGGAATATGCAGCACCACAGAGATATAGAAAAGCTGTGGGGATATGTGTGAGGTTTGCCTGGGGTGAACTTCACCAGAGAGGGATGGTGTGGTGGTGGGGTTTGCAAATGCAAAGCTAAAGCACTGTGGGTTGAGTGTCATGGAGGCTCCATCTAAATTAGACAGGAGCAGGGATCCTAGGTTATGAGAGGCAAGGGGAATTAAAAAAGGCAGGAGTTCAGGATGTGTAGGAGGGTGAGTTTACAAAACTTGCACTGCTGCATGCTGCAGTCAATAATGCCACTGATGCAGAATTGAGGGCATCTGGTTGCTGAGTGTGCACTGAGGTTATATGTTATGGTGTGTTTTACTAGTAATTCAGCTTTCCAGGCTTGCACTGCAAAATCTTTACCTGGAGACTTGACCTGCAGTTTATTTTTGTTTCACTGTTGAGCTTGTTTTGGTGCTGGGGGACGAGGCAAATTAGGGTGAAACTATTGAATTGAGTATACATTTTTCAACCGCAGCCCTGTGAGTGCTTCTTATTCTTGCGCTGCAGCTCTCTGCCAGCTCAGCTCAGGGCTCCTTATAGGAGCTAATAATCCTCAGTTCTGGCCCTGTGACCCCACAATTATTTTCTCTCCCTGCCTGTATTAGTGCCCTCCACCATGTCTCTGGGCCACAGCACTTCCAGCCCTTGCTACCAGAGAGTGACACCTGCTGGGATCACCAGCAGGAAGGCAGGAAAGGGGCTAGATTGGGTTGAGGAGTTTGAGACCTAGTGAATGGCTTCCCCATCATGAATGCAGATAAAAATGTGACCAAATTCCATATACTTATGCTAAATGTCCTCTAGTGTGTTCTCTGGCTTGAGACCATGACATGCTTGGGAGCTTCTCTTGCTTACACTAGGAGGAACAGACTTTGTGATGAAAGCAGAATGCATGGGCACATGGTGCCCTCCCCATGCTGAGAGCTGGGAGATAAAGTACCTACCAGAGCCGCTTGCACCTTGCTGCTTCCCATTGCAGTGCCTACAGCTTCAGCCTCCAGCGTGCCCTGCCCATCTCACTTGGCTCCTGACTCTGTGCTGACCTGGAGAACACACTCTGTGTGCCCAGGGAGCTGCAGGCTCTGCTCCAGTGTTATTCCATTCTCCTACAGCTCAGCCCCCCGGTCCCTCTGGTCCCCCTCAGTCCCACACCCTGCTTCAGATCTCACCTTCCCCCTCCTCAATGGAAGTCTCTGGCTCCATATCTCTGCAATCATCTGCTAGCCACAGGAAGAAGCTCTGTTTTGCAGTTTTCCACAATGAGGCTCACCTTCTAGCTGTGGTTATGGTTTTGCAAACCAGTGCTGCCTGTGATTAGCTCGTGTTTGTGCAGTGCTGCAGCTCATGCTACTCAGTGCAAAAAGAGCTTGCACCTGGGGCCTGGGTGGTAAATCCTGATTTTAACTTCCTTGTTGTCTTTGGAGAAGTTTGTTGGAGAGACTGAGACAGAAGTCTTGGGAAGTCAGTAAAAATTCATGTGTTGGATGTTCCTTGGCTGTCAGTCGTGTGCTGAGTACCTTGCAGTTGTACAAGGTTTCCTTGGCTGGAAGGAAAGGCTTTCCATCTCTTGATCTTGCACTCACATACACAGCCAGGTAATTTCATTTTCCCACTTTGTGCTCAACATGGGGACACCAGGTCCACTCCTCTCTTCTATCATTTTTGTGCAGGTACAGGTAAGGCACAGGCAAATTTTCCTAAGGGTGACTAGCTTGGTCCCATTCCAATTTGGAAAACTGGGAACAAGGCCAGAAAAGCTTTTAGATTGGAGACGCAAAAATCTACCGTGAGGCAGTGCCCCTGGGGACTCTCAGGGAAATGGCAAAGAGGTTTGCAGAGACTACAAAGAGTTCAGACGCCTTTCCTAAGCTTAAACTATCTACAAAGTAATTAAAAGAACAGCTGATGGACAATGGAGCCAAAAGAGAGGGTGTGTGATGACAGTGCTGGGATCAAGCAGAGCTGATGAGAAAATCACTGGTCACGACAGGACTGAGAGTCTCAGGAGCAGCTACACTCACACTGCACTGTGAGAAAAGAAATGCTTTTGAAGGTGCCAAGAAGGCAGCAAAGGCCAAGACCCACCTGGCCCTTGACTGGCACTGCCAAGGAGCCCTGGTTAGCTCTGGCTGTGAAGAAAGTCCCAAGGAAAGCCAAGATGGTGGCAGCCAGCATGGCCAAGAAATAGCTACAGAATATGAAAGCTGACAGACCAAAAGAGGCAAAGATCCAGCGAAGGGCAAAACAGTGAAACCCAAGGCTACCAAACCCAAGGCAGAGAAATTGAAAGTGACCTCAGGGTGAGAAGGTAGCACACAAGAAGTAGATGCTGTGTGAGCACAGAAAAAGTGGCCGGCTGCAGGGACACAGACTGCAAATTCTTTAATTGAACCTCTGATTTTTTTGTCATGTTTTGCATTTTTTAACACAATTTCCCCAAAGGAAGAGAACTTATTTCAATAATTTTAATGCTTTGTTTTGCAATTAAACTTGTGCTTTGTATTAATTAAAAGTTTCTTCTTGTTATTTTCTTAAGTTGTCTGTAGCAATATTGTAGGAGAGCTTGCTCAGAGATGCACAGCATAAAGAACAGAGGCTGCAAACAAAAGAGGCAATAAAGGAATTTCTGATCTGACATCAGAAAACTATTCTCCATCTTAAGCGTGATGCAATATTAGAACAAGTTGTGGATTCTCCATCCCCTGCTGGATTTTTCAAAATTCACTTGGACAAGGCTCTGAGCAGTCTGAGCAGCTTTGAAGTTAGCTCTGCATGCTAACTTTCAATGTAAGTGTATCTGTGATCTTAATAGTATCTCAATATCCACATTTATTTAAAAAGAAATGCACAGCTTAACCTACATTTATTCTTATATTTAAGCAGGTGAGATCTGACATGACTTATTAGTTAGACACATTGAATTACATATGCTTCTCTATTACACCTTTTTGCTAATTTGTGACCAGCTGTATTTGTATGAAAATTGCAATCTTATTAAAATGCCCCAAACTGCATTCTGATAGATAATTTATTCATTAAATGAATGGAATGTTCTTCATAATTAACTTTTTAAATCTACTTAAGCATACTAGCAACAAGCACATGCTGGTTGCATTTTAAGTGCTATAACCCATATTATTGAACATGTTTTTACTTGAAAAAATAATTTACATTAATAACAAAAGTAGACAGTCAAATACCTTTGTGATATTTCCCACACATTTTAAAAGAACTTTTTTTAATTGATTAAAATCCAGCTCTCTATTTTGTGGGAGTTTATTCCAACTTGCTGCATTATGGGGGCTATGGATGCAAGGAACAGAGAGATAAAACCAATAAGCTAAAGATCAGAGAGCAGGGGGTGAAGAGGTTCAGGACTGGAATTCAGATTTCCTGTGCCCTGGTCAAGGAGCTGTTCACAACTGGACAAACGTACACTGTAAAACAATGTCACCATGTCACAGTGTCACCATGTGGTGTCAGGGGTCAATGCTACGTGCACTTTAATACCTCCGGGAAAAAAAAACCACCCAAACAATGTTTTTATAAAAAATTAAAGCTAAAATCCCTTTTGGTTTCAACCCAGCTATTCTTTGTCTAGTAGAGGTACTCTTTTTGGGTGGGTGGCAAGGACCAGTCCTCTCTGTGAAGGACAACCCCACACAGCAGCCGGCAGTACATCCTTGAGAGATCCTTCCAAGCTGAGATGCCCGATGCCAATGCTCTTTGTTCATGCTCTGGGTTCTTGTGGACAAGATTCAGGCAACAAGTTTCAGGAGCTTCTAGGTGACATGTCAGCTGCTTCCAACAGCCTTCCCATGCTTGTGAGCTCCCAGCAGTGAGGCACTGCTTCAAGCTAGGGAGCAGACATCAGAGCACTGGCTTTAAACAGCAATCTTTAAACTGGTCACATGGACGGTACTGAGGAGCTGACAGCAAAAGGAGAAGGAACAGCTATTGTGTGGGAAGTGACCACGGGGCATCTAACTCCCTCTCCAGGTCAGGAGAGGTTATGAAAATCAGCCACAAATGCAGAATCATGCTTCTAAAACCAGGGTTCTGTCAGCTTTCTTTGTGGCTACCCCAACTGCATGAGCAGCACACCCACCTGGAGGTATATTTAAAACCACTTCCCTGGCTTGCAAGAGAAAGTGATGCCCAGAAATCATGTCAATTCAGGTTGGAGGGGCAGGGGAGATAAATCTGTGTATGGGACAAGTGCTAATGAAGTGTGGGCTGACTCTAGTGTAAGGGAAAAGGAAGAACAAGCTGAATTACAAACAGTTGATGGCATATGTTGTGCTTGGCTCACACAGCCAGGGGAAAGTGCCAATACAGGAGCACTGCAAAGGCTGAGTTTAAGAGACAGAGCAGGGTCTGGCCTGTGCAGGTGGGAGCAGTGTCTCCAGTCACTGGGGCTGAGGTTTTATCAAATACAGCAGTCCCAGACCAGGACACTAAAGCTTCTGGCAGGAAGGGGCATAGAGGAGAGTGTTGTGCAACAACATGCATTGTGTGGTTTAGTACTGAAGATCTATGGGGCACTCTCAGAGGCAGCTTAATGGGTAATTTGGCCCACAGCCACTTTTGTTCTAGAAATACCATCTAAATGCAGACTTGACTGCTTGCACATGAAGATGCTGGTCAGAGTCCCCCATGTCTTAGTGCTTCATGTTCTCAACCAAAACATGATGTAGTCAGTGCCTGATGAAACTATGAAAAAGTAAAAAAATCTATAAAAAGGAAATTTTCCTAATATTTTTTTACCTAGATGTCTAATTTTTAATGTAGTTATTCCCATTATTGAGTTAAATGCTTGTAGTGAACAAGTTCTTCTCTGCTTATGTGATATTTATTACAGCTTTTCTCTTATTTCAGTCATCTTGCCATTTTATTTGTAGATGTTAATTCTCCACCAGAAAGTCATGGCACATACACAGTGAAAACATGTGTTCTCAGCACAAATTTCATCGGCTGGGAGGAGTTATCCCTGTGTTCAGCAGCTACCAATTGTCAGGAAAATACAGCACAGCTCTCCATGGTTAAAAATAATGCTGGAGAAAATCTTATGTTTCTCTAGGAAAAAAAAAAAAGAGTTCCCAGGGTTCCAACTTACAGATTTCATCTGGAATCAAGTCTCCCCACTAATCTGAAGGAAATACAGCAAGAGACAAATAAACCCAAACACATGAGAGTTGCCAAGAATAACAGGAAATAAATTTTCTTTTAATATGGATTATATAGACTCTAGCATTAAAACAGTGTTCTCTGGACAGGAGCACCTCTTCCTGTCCCTGCTGAAAGCAAGCAACAGAAAGGCTTCTAACCACTTCCCAACCTGTATGAAAGTTAAATTTCTATATGCTGTACAGTAGCTATGTTACCCAGTTATGTATCTATAGCGATGTATATTCACCTCTAAATACAGAGTGCAGACTTGACCTAGTCGTTTCCAAGATCTCACATCCCATCTCCATCCTACTTTCCTCCACACAGGCAATTTTCACAGGCTTGAATGTCTTTGAGATCAAGCTCTCAGTACCCTCCCCTCTACAGAAATATGCACTCTCTCAGTACAAAGAAATCCCTCCTTCATTCCTAGTCTCATGAGTCTGGAGTACTTGAGAGGAGCATCATCCTCTGAGTTGCAGTGCAGTGCCTCTTTATGTAGGACAAAATTCTAGTCACTGCATGATTTGGAATTATTTCTCCTGTATACTGGATTAATAGAGAGGTTTACCCCATCTAGGGCCAATTTTGACCTCATATGGAATCTGTGTGCACAGGGTGTCTTCCCCTACAGAGGATATAATCAGTTCTTGCTGCATACAGCAGAAATGCAGGTCCTGGTGAGATGGTCCTACACAAATTGTTTTGCTTTTTTCTGAGACGTCTGCCTCTCTGCAGCAAACTGTCCCCGATACTGTGTGACCCTGGCTTCGTGCAACAGAGTGGTGCTCCTGCAAGACTGAATGGTCTCTGTTCTGCAGAAGAGTTTATTATGTGAGGGGAGTGAATGCCAAATCTAGCAAACTGGCTTTCAGTTACTTGGGAACAACCCAGAGATCCTAGAGACAGGGTCTTGCTGATCATCTGGTGCCCACAGAATCATGCCACCAAGAGTCACATGGAGTGATTAATACAATTCAGACTGCTCTTCCCCACTTACCCTTCCCAGTCTCATCATGAAAACTGCCCATATACCTGGAAATGTTCTCCATATATCTAGGAAACGAAGTCCTTGAGCAGACCAGACATCCAGTGCTGCCACAGTGAATTCTTCTGTCCAGGCTGGCCTGTATAAGTGCTTATACCTACAGATATGTTTGCCTTCCCCATGAGCACCTGGCTCTGTGCAAGTCAGCACAGTCAGAGATGCTGCAGGAAAATCCCAGGTCTCAGATAAACAGCAATCCCAGATAATGATTCTGCTCCCACATCCAATTACAATTTGCAACTTCTTTCTGCTTTGTGCAGGAGCTTCCAGGTCGGAGGTAGGAACTCAAAAGATTGGAGATTGAAAGCAGGCACAGCAACTGGAGAATGTGGAGGTAGCCAGCCCAAGACAAGACACCAAGACAAGATAATTCATTGCGAGGTCTCAGTAATGTCAGGTCACACAGGTTCTTCATGGGCTTAGGAGTGGAGGCAGCTGTAATTGCTGCTCCCTGGAACTTGCCTGGAATGGGCATCAAGAGATGTCTTCAGTGGGAAGGGAGGGACAAGAACAGGGGAGAGGAGGAGCAGAAGAGGCAGCACTCTGACCCAACATAATCTTCTTGAGAAAAATATAATTCCATACTAAATCCAGATTTTTTCCTTTTGGTAGCAGATGTGTATGAGGGAGGCAATGGGCTTGAGACAAAAGATTCCCAAAGGTAATTATAAATGATCTGTTGCTACTCAGCGACAATGAGGTCTGCCTCGGGTTGAGGACAGCTCCTCTCCCAGTTCTGTCACTTCCCTGAGGCCAGCAGACACAAGGAGGAGAATGTGCTATCACACAACAAACTCAGTGGCTCGGGAGAATCAGAGAGGCTTAGGCTGACCAACCACATCTGAGCTCATGCTGATGCCAGGCAAGAAATCTAGGGCAGGAGTCCTAGGGCATGAGGGTGAGATGAGATGCAGCTTAGGGCATCTGAACCATTGGGGAGGACTTTGTCCTGTCCCCATTTCTGTCTCTCTCCAGGGGCAAAGCTAGAGAAGGTGCAGCACATTTATAAGGACCTCAGGGAAATGAGCAGCTCACAGCCTGCCAGGCAGAGTGTGAGAGAAAAGAGGGGAGAATCCCATATCCTCAGCCATAGATTATAAAGATGACAACAGCTACCACGACTGACTAGCAGAGAGGGTACTCTGTGCACTGCAGCACCTGAAGAAGAGGATGTAGAAGAAAGCATAGAAGCAAGGAAATGATGGGGGTATCACAAACAAGAAGCACTTGTCTTGGACTGTAGGCAGTGGATGATGACTTCTCTCTTCCTTTTCCTCTCCTACTGTTGGTAGCTCACAGAGCATCAGGCCTGCGCTGCTGCTCCAGGAGCTGCCTGCAAGGGAGAGGCAGGGGCTGCCCGGATCGGCGGAGACGTCGAGGAGGAAGGCCAGCCAGCTGACGACAGATCTCATCTGAACACAAGCAGACACACACAGGTTGACAGATAATCAAAGCTTCCTTCAAATCCTTCACCAGCAGAATAGATAGAGGTACATCCTTCACTGCATCTACAGAAACTGTTGAAACTGCTCAATCCTCATACACATGGGGCAAGCAAAGCAAGGCCTTAGGCTTTTATGAATTTCCTTCTGGCTTTATGCATGTACATTACATATTAAAACCACTTGTATTTTGCTGCAACGAAGATTGCATAAAAAAATCTAGACTGGATCCTGCTTCTATTCATGAACAGAAACACTGAGATTTACTCTTTAACCTCAAAGGAGTACAACTTTGAGTAAGGGTGTATCTGGGACTACTAGACCATGATCAAGATCGAGGAATAGAGAGCTATCACATTTCTTAGTAGTACAATATCTATTTCCATTCTTTTTATCATGGCATGTCCAAGACTGCATTGCATTAGAACTCTTTCCAAGTCCAGGGAAGCTACTGCATGTGGATCAGGGTCTAAGCCAACTAGTTCGCTTGGAGCCAACTCTATCAGATGGCTGCAGCTGTCCTCCTAGCTAGCCTGTGATACCACTCACCTTGCATGATCTCATTCTCCTTGCAGACAATGCGAGTGCACACCTCCTTGTTTATTATGTACATGCGGCGTACACTGCGGGATCACCAGAATCAGCAGCGGAAGGCACAGACACACAAAGAAACAAAAAAGGGGTACAGGGAATAAACATGTATATTCACTAATGAGCAGGCAAATCCTAAATTTTATGATTTCTTAGCCTAGAATAAGGCTGCCCAGTAGCAAAGTAATCTTTGTAAAGACTTCATGAAATCTTAGAATCATAGAAAGGCTTGGGTTGGAAGGAACCCTAAAGATCACCTAGTTCCAAACTCACTTCCATAGGCAGGAATGTCACTCACTGGATCAGGTTGCTCAAGGCCCCACATTGAACCTTGCTTTGAACACTCCCAAAGATGAGGCATTGTCAACTTTCCTGGGCAACCTGTGCCAGTGCCTCACCACTCCCTGAGTAAAGAATTTCTCCCTGACATCAAACATAAATCTCACTTATTTAAGTTTAAAACCATCCCCCTTTGTCTTGTCACTATTTGGCCATGTAAAACATTGCTCTCCCTCTGTTTTACAAGCCTTCTTTAGGTACTGGAGGCTGCAATGAGTTGTCCCTAGAGCCTTCTCTTCTCCAAGCTGAATAATCCCTGCTCTCTCAGCCTGTCTTTGTAGCAGAGGTGCTCCACACTTCTGATCTTTTCATGGCCCTATAAATGACCAAATACCTTAAATATGGATTACAATATAGGGCACATTACAGCTCCTTAGTGCTGTACAGTGCACAGACTGTAGTCATTATGCTGTTTTAAATAATTTTGCTAAAAGGACGCTCTGAGGATAGGATTCATCTCACCATTAGGTTCCCAGGGAAAACCTCTAGTCTTCAAAGGGAACATCGCTGACCCGGACATACCATTTCTGGGCAGTTTTTAGTGATTTTCTTAGGGACTGCTGGTTCCTTACCTTGTAACACAGAGGTAGCTGATACACTGCTTTACTGGCTTGTGAACAGAGTACAGGCGCGTGCAAGGGAACTTTTCCTCACGACAGTCTGAGAACACACACAAAGACACGGAGGTGCAATCCAGCATCATGGCCAGGTGCACTCATTCAGGAACAGATATAACTTAATCACTAGGTACAATCCTCCAGGCTTCTAGGGAAGGACCCCAGCCTCTTTGTTCCTCTCATGTGAGAGATGGGGTTGGTTTAGAGAAGCTGAGAATAGTGCAGACATTTCTGATCCCCTTGCTTCGCAAGACAAAAGGAAGGGAAAGTTGAGTTAAATGCAAACCAAGCCCATGGGACACCAAGAATACAGGAGGCACATGTTGTAAAGGGAACAGACACGTGTAAACAAAATGTAAATTTTAGTTGCATATTTAAGACGTCTTTCTCACAGATGTGCAATTATCACATTTCAGGACACAAATCTAGTTCTTTCTTTTCTGAACAATCAACCCTGTACCTAATCACAATGGATTTTTTTGCATGTCATTCTGGAATGTCAGGTCTTGGCCACTGACACTGACACAATATTGACCCATTGTATCTGGTCTGCTGATCTGCCAGCTCCTCCCTTCCCAGGCATGCCATCCAGAAGAAGGCTTCAGCTTCCGCTACCATCATTCTCCAGTACTTCTAACTCAAGGAACAATTTGAAGCAATTTTTCAGGAGACAAAGTTCTGTGCCCAGAGAGAACCTCTCTGAACAGCTAACAGGGTGGGTGAAAGTGGGTCTGGGAGGGGGTGCAGGCAGCAAACTTAAAACATACCTGATGAAGCCGTTGATGTTTCACTGTCAGACTGAACTGGAAGACAGAGGGTAGCAAAGTTAGTTCGTTTCCATGAATTCGTCCTAGAAATCAGCTTAAAACAAATATCTGAAAAACTCTCTCAAGAGCCTTCCATTGTAACTTCTAATGTGGAAAAGATTACTGACATGAAACCATAAGGTACAAATCCAATGTGAGTCTAGTGCCAGCTATGCAGTCAACAATTCTAAAAATTTGCCTAAGCTTTCCCATAAAACATTACTACTACTGTTCAAAATTACACTGCAAGGATAATCTGACTTAAAAGGTCAGATAAATTTCTTTAGCTGCTGTAATTACCCTTTGCCAAGTCAACAGGCAAAGAAGTTTGTGACTACCCTTCATAAGGAGCAGTGACACACACCTTGAAGAAACAGCATCCCAACACCACTTTAATGTCCATGACAAAGGGCCAAAAGGAGATTGGTTTGTTATTCCCTCTGTTAAAGTAACACATCTGTACCACAGCAAACTGGTACATTTTATAATTTACCCAGTAATGAACTGGAAAGGAATTCAGAGAACTGACTTCCAGGTGCAAGTTCTTATGAGCAATTACAGAGGACTTCTGCTCAGGTGCCACAGTGCTAGCCAGAAGCATAGACAAAACACATGTGTTAAAGAGAATGAATCTTTTGGGTGTGGGGCTTAACAGCAGTCAGAGGAGGCAGGATTCCAGATGTGCAAGGGACTGTGTGAGGAGAAGGAAGAAGGGTCCATAACATGTGGCTGTAAACTGAGAATAAACTCACCAGGAGGAAGAAGCACAGGTGGTGTGACAGCTGCACCTAGAAAAAGAGATGTACTGAAAGATCTTAATTTGAGCTTCCAGTCTGTTTCCTTCTGCCACTGTTCTGCTGATGGCTTACCAGTCCTGACTATAGCCATCTCCCATCTGGTTCACAGACAATGCTGATTGTGGTGTTGTTATTATCTGATTTGTCAGAGTAACTGCAGGCTTTCCCTGCAAATATGCTGGGTGTGCTAGAGCTGATAGGATGCTGCAAAGGAAAGATGGGTCTCAATGGCATGTCCTTTGTGAAGAGTTTTGCTTGATCCCTCAACAGTAAGCATTTTGAAGCCCGAGTCTGCTGTAAAGGCTTCACTTTTAGTCTTTTTACTTTAGATGTAGGTCAGTCACCACCAGTTTGGTCTGGATGCTAAGTCCTATCTACCTTTTTACAGACTGTCAGGCCTCATACAATGAACACAGTTGCTTTCACCTCCCATCCCAACCACGAAGATCATACATCCTGTAGATACAATATTGTGCTTCCACTTTCCTCTTCCAGTGTTGTCCCATGGCAGTCTGACCCACAACAAATACTGCAACCAGTTGATGAGCAGAGTCAGGGCAGAGGGCAAACTGTGGAGCTGATGTTCTAGAGGACAAGACACCACTCTCAGATGAGTTCCCATACAGTCAGAGCACACTCCCCAGAAACAGCCATGCATAGCTGTCTCTCTCTGAGCCATAGCAGCAACCACATGCTCTTCCTCTCCCTGCCCTGCTTGGTCTTCACCACCTCAGAGGGATGTGTTTGAGAGACTGCTCCAGCAGAGAGAGAAACCATCTCCAAGGCCAGTGGTGACAGATGGTTGGAAAAAGTGAGGAGGCTCCTTCTTGAGCCTCTCTTTTCCTCCATTGCCCATAGTTGCAATTGCGTACACTCCCATCAGCTGTGTCCTTCTCCTGAGGCCATCTCCACTCTTTAAGGACATGCACTGTGTGCTCTGTGTGTTTATCTTCAAAGTCCTCCATCTACCCATCCCTTCACAACATTTTGCTGCCCTGCTGTGACACAGCCACAGGCACAGTGGGCCAGACAGTACCAAAAGAACAGAATTTCCACTTCCTATCTCCAGCAATGCTCAGGGTTTGCTTTACTACTTTCAGGGGGTTTTTTGGCACCTCTGTCTCCTGAGAATTGAAGCACATCTGCTACCTGTCAGCAGACACACACAACCCAGTTTTAACCTGTCTGATTTCTCATCCTCATCATTCAGTCTCTTTGTTTCTGCCACCTTCTCTGGAAGGAAGGGATGTGTGAACTCTGAATTTCATGGCTTCCTGCAGTGGAAACATTTTCAGGGAGCCCTGGTACATTAAGTGAGATTGGCATTTCCTTGGAAAACAGACCATTAAGTCACCCTAAATTCATCTCCCTGCATGGAGCACAGAAGGGACTCCCAGACAGCCATAAGTGCTGGAAGAACTCTGCTGTGCATCAAAAGTGGGACAAGGAGTTTCTGGGCATAATGGGTCATTTCTGCATCTGTGTAAGCAGGAGTGGTGAAAAGGGAAAAAGAAGCATGAAGATACCAAGAGATTGGAGCTTACCAGAGCTGCTGTCAGGGGTAACTCCATCTGGAAAAGAGAATGTCCTTGAAAAATCTTGTCTTTACTTTATGGTTCCTTACACAGCCAACCAGACCCAGCTTGAATTACCTCTCCTGCCTTCATAGG
The DNA here is from genome assembly GCA_013397375.1 of Toxostoma redivivum. NCBI lineage: Eukaryota > Metazoa > Chordata > Aves > Passeriformes > Mimidae > Toxostoma > Toxostoma redivivum. The sequence continues at coordinate 207,314 of VXBI01014263.1, forward strand.
CTCATGAGACAGAAGGATCCAACCCAGCAAATACATAATCAAACACAGTACTCCCAACACACGCATATCCACTCCCCTCTCTGGTGAGTGGCCTGGGGCTGGATTTCTTAGTGCATATGTTGTATCAACCCTCAGTGAATTTTGGATGCATATTTTGACTTCTCAGATATGGCCACTGCTGGCATCTTGATGGAAAAGAAGGACTTCTGAAATTAAGGTTCTGAGGGCTCTTGCAGCACTAAGACAGACAGCTGAGGCATCCATGGCAGAGAAGGAGGGAAGCAACTCCAAAACCTAGCCTTGACTGTAGAAATTAATCAGTGGATGAGTTTCTTTGAAAAGCAACTGATGGCAAAGCTGGGGTAGTGGTGGAGAGGTAGAGCATGAAGGAAAGGATGCTTGGAGGACATGTTTTGGGCTGGCTTCTGAATAGTTTTCTAGGAAACACCAGATATTATACATCACGGGATCATAGCTGGGAGATGTCTGCAGGCTTAACCAGGGGCTTCAAGTTTGAAGAAAAGGCAAGTCCTTGTGGTACTTTTGGGTGCTGAAGCATGATGTAAATGTACATTTATTTTACCTTACCATGTGGCAAAACGAATTAAAGTCCAGAGGGATGAAGCAATTCACTCCCAAAAACATAACCAGTAAGAAGATCAGTCAGTATCCTTTCCCAATGGCCTCACTACTAAAGCACCATGCCACTTGTGCACCATTTTCCCTAGGATTTTTCTGAGTAGCAGTAGAGTTCCTCAAGCATCTCGTGGTTGAAGACTTACCAGCTTTTGTGGATCTCCCATAACCCTTGACTGTGAACATAACTTCGTACCCTTCAGCTAAGTGTTCAGGATCCCTGCACTAGAGAATTATTTGTAAAGAGCATGTAACACTTAGCAGGTTGTCTTGGAGAGCTTTAATCTCACTGAAAGGTAAGCTCACAATGTCAGAGACAAGGAAACAAAGAATAGTATTTTCTGATAAACAGGCTGCAACTCCACAGAACAAGTGGGTCACATGAGCAACACATAAACATGCCTGTAAGACTTACCAGTTGCACTTTCTGGTTCTTGCCCATTGACCATCCATGGAAACCAGTCTGCAAGAGAAGAGAGGGGCGTGAAGAAAGACAGATTTTTATAGTCTGCAGGCTTTGTGAGGATTTAATGTTTATTTATCCAGGAGACACCACTGCCCTCTACTGAAGGGAGAAATGCTCTCAACCCAGCCTCAACCTCCACTGCTGGCTGCATTTGCTATTTAAAGGCTCGTGGATACAGCAGGTCCTGATCCTATCCCTGCTGCTTCCAGCAGGGTCAATGGCTAGGCAGAGGGACAAGTTAGTAAATATCTCCAGATCTGCTACCAGATTTTGCCCTTCTAAAACCTCTTTTGAGACACTAAAAAAGAAAAAAATCCATGTAGCCTCCCTGCTCTGGAGGCTGAGCAAAATCCCTATGTCTATTTTATAAAAGAGGAAACTGAGTCATGGAAATTATTCACTTGGGGACACGGATTGAGTCATTGCTACAGTAAAAAGCAGACTGCAGGTTTTGTAGCTCCTTAGACAAATCATCCAGCTTGGGTATGGAGCACAGAGCAGATAATCTTTCCCCTCTCAGCCTCTGGATGAACTGGAGAAGGGGAATGATGAAGGCTTGGCTGTGCATGCTACATGGAAGAAATTGAAGCTGGGATAGACTGTTTGTTTGTTCAAATACAAAGGGTGACAGATCAGCTTCCTTACAGCAGCCAGGAATAGGAAAATATTTCCTGCTAGCCACAGACGAGGGAAATGTCTGCATCACTGGGGTGGGATGAAGGAAGGAGTTGGCAGGAAAAAGCCAGTGATCTAGGGCACTGCAGGAATGTGTGCATGACCAGCCCAAAAATCAGTACATCCCACTATGTTCTGTGACCTCAGCCTGCAGCTTTCTGCTCTTAGTGGGAGCACTGTATGGTTAAAAACTATCAGGTCTGGAGATTTTGTCATAGTTCTTCCACATTCCAAGGGCAGTTACTTGCAGGCCACAGAGGGTCTCTTGGGACCCCTACATAATCCTGCTCTACAGCATTACAAGAGTTCTGGACCCTGATATTCTGCTCCCCACCCAACTGCCAGCAAGGGCTCAGCTGCTGGTGATTAACCCAGGGAGAGCCAGACATGTATAATAACCTAAGTACACAATTTAATACAGCCCAAAACTTCCCCTGTTCTGGCTAATCTCTTAATTGTAACAAGTAGAGAAGAAAATGGTGTTGAGCACTTTCTCGTTTGTTCCTGATGCAAAAAGAAGGATGCAAATCCTGAAACTACTGCAGAAGTGCTGGATTTGAAGAGACGTGTAGAAAAGACAGGGAGGCTCCTCCCTCTTTTCTAACATTGAAAAGTCAGCTATTACGGATTTTGTTTTCCCTTAGGGGTTGAATAGAAAACCAGTCCAATTCTAAAACAAAAGGACATAAGTGAAGCAAAATCTCTGCATAGGTGAGGACACAAAAAGGGTGATTTGCTTATCCCACCTTCAATCACTTCAATTTATATTTATTATGGTACCCAATAAATAAGCCTTATAAACAACTGACTTCCTTATGCAAGCTACAGTAAATTCATCCTTGAGGTCTAGAACTGCAACCCTAACTCACCAAATCTGTAGCCTACCCAAAATCAAAAGAAACAATGAGAGACCAGCTGGTGATTCCTGTTATTTTCCAAGTTAAAACAAACAAACCCAAAGACAAGTGCTAAAACAAAATACTCAAAACTAAGAAATATTCCTTTCAGGCTTCCTTCATGCATAATAAAAACTACAGCCCTTTTTTTCCCCCTCTTTCAAATTGTAGTCCCCTTGTAAGCTCATCTCTTGGATGCCTCACCTCCCTGCTTCACAGTCATAAACATGACATTGTTTACTGTGCACCTTTAAAGGAAAAAGCGCTATTTGGAGCAGAATCAGGTTTCAGCATGAGAGGAGAATCAAGGAGGGTATTGGAATAACCTGTTTTGAATGTGATAGGTAGTCATCTCTCTCCTCATACAGTCTTTCCTGGACGAAGCTTTGTCCGTTCACTGAAGTAATTATTTCACTATCTGTCTTGTGTCTTCTGACTGTCTGATGTCTGATGCTGCCCTCTTGTTTCATTCTTTTTTGTTGTTGTGGTGATTTTAAAAAAAAAAAAATTCGATCTGAATTTTTGCCAAAGTGTCTCCCAGCAAACAAAGTAATGGAGACACAAAACAGAATAACAACAACCACCACCACCAAAAGCAGAAAATGGTATGAACTACAGAGATGAGGTTTCTCAAAACGGCTATACAAATACTACAAAAGCTCCCAGCAGCTGAGTGGCTTGGAATGAGGTCATTCCAGCAGGAGCTGCTAGTGACAGCAAATGTGTCACAACTATGACAGAACAAATTTTGCAGAGCACTGGGAAATGCCCTATAGATCATGCAGACACAGGAGGCACAGCAGTAAGCACAAAGCATACCTAACCCTCTTTCTCAGCCTGATCTGGGTGTTTAGCTTATTATAACATACTTGCAGCAGAAGCTGTGGATCCCAGTCTCTTGTGATTCCCAGTACTTACTGGAGAGTGTCATAGATGGGAAACTGTTTCCAGTTTCTAACTTCTTCCTTACAGTCCTATATCCACCTTGCCTTTCCTGTTCGGTCTTTCCCCCTTCATTACCCCTCTACATATTTCAGTCTTTGTCCTTAGGTCATTGCACATTATTCTGTGTAGGAAACTCCCAAGGGGCCCAGCTGGGGAAGAAATCCTTTCCCTGGGCATAAGGACTCACCAGATGGGGACAAGAAGAATGTTAAGACACAAAACAGTATACAGGTTCCAGAGATCTTCATCCCTGTGGAGTGGAGGAGAGAACAGAGGAAAGCTAAGGCAGGAACTGGTATACCCTCCCCTACACCTCAGAAACTTTGCTTGTTGTATCCATTTTCCTCTCAAGACCATTTGGTCTTCCCAGCCTTCCTCCTGTCTCCCTCCTCACGTGGCAAGTTTTCCAGGTATTTCTGAAACATTCTAGACTGAACTTATAACACCACGTGTGTTGTTCCTCTTTCCATCTCCTTTCTCCAGTCCCCATCTCTTTTCCCATTTAGATGGCTAAGCCCTGCTCCACACACACCCTCAGCATGCAACGAAAAGCTTCCCCCACGTTCTCTCCCTCCATTCTCTTTTGCTTTTCGGTTATTTCGAGGAGCACTGAAAGAAAAGACAGGGTCCCCATCACTTACTGCAGCCCTCAGCTTCCACTCCCTTCTGCAGCAGACGCTCTGTTTTTCCCCTTCGGCGCCCCCCACTTTGGCTATTGGGTAAATCACACGCAGCCACACCCAGAACACGTTCTCCTTTTGGTTGTCTTCAAAATACAATTTCTGGGAAAAGAGGGAAAAAAAAAGAAAAGGAAAAAACCCCAAGAAGCCAGCGAGATGGAGGGATAGGGTATCATCATGCATGTGGAATGAGGGGGGAGCGAGGAGCAACAGCCCACACCCTCATTCCAGAGCTTATTGTCCTCCAAAGGGGCTCCTCCCATTCCCCCAGGATGGCCCAGCACCAGCGATGGATTCTTGGGTCTGCGCTGCACACTGGTGTCCCGTTTCGTCCTGCCCTGCCATGCAGCCCGGCTTCTCCTCAGGCCGCTGGCACTAGCCACGTTTCCCGACTCAGCCGCTGCCTGTCCCCACCCCAGCGCTTCGGTGTCTCCCCTGTTTGCCCGGCTGCCTGCGGCACAGGGACAGCGCGGAGCCCGCATCCCGTTCTCCCGCATGCAGGACGGGTGCTGCCGCCGGGATCGAGCGGGGCCGGGGCCGGAGGGCAGGCGGGCTGGCAGGAGCACATCGGCGGGCAGCGACAGCGGGGACACCACCCCGCTGCCCTGCTGGCTCTTCCCGGCGCCATGGAGGGACCGGGCTTCCCGCTGGACCAGGCTCGTGGCGGGCAGGGAGCACAGGGAACGGGAACAGGTACCGGCCACGGGGCCCGGGCTGCAGCGCCGCTGCCGTTCTGGCCTGAGAAAGGCAGGGAATACGGAAAAAAAACTCAAATAAAAAAACAAAACCAAAAATCAAACAAACAAAAAATCAACAAAACAACAACCCCTCCCAAAAAAATCCCAAACCAAGAAATAAAAACAAAAACCCCAAAAATCAACAAAAAAACCCCAACTCAAACAAAAACCCACAAATTAAAAAGTAGGAAAATGAGAAAGACGCAAACTGAGAACATAACACTCTACAATTCCCTGAAAGGTGATTGTAGTCAGGTGGGCGTCAGTCTCTTTCTCCAGGCAGCAACTGACAGAATCAGAAAACACAGTCTCAGGTTGAGCCAGGGGAGATATAGGTTGGATATTAGGAAGAAGTTTTTATGGAAAGAATAATAAAGTATTGGAATGCTTTGCCGGGGGAGGTGGTGGAGTCACCATCCCTGGATGTATTTAAAAAAAGACTGGATGTGGCACCTGGTGCCATGGTATAGTCGAGGTGTTAGGCTGTGGGATGGACTTGATGATCTTGGAGATCTCTTCCAACCTGGTTATACTATGATACTGTGATACTGTGAGAAGGAAGGTGATGAATGAGACCTGACCTTCACTGCCATCCTCCTGAGTCCCCTGTGCCTCCAAGCACAGTGCATTTTATGATCGATGGAGGTGCAAGCCCCACAAATCCCACTGGAATAGCCACTCTTTCCTAACTTGTCCTCCAACAGCCACCCCGACCGACACCCTCCTCTTGCTTTCACTGACTTCTTGTCCCTTTACTGCTTCTGTAACAACTTCGCTGCATTTGAGGAGGCACTGCATGCATTTCAAGACACAATCTCAGTCCTGGAGCCAAGGAGAAAGCTAGGAAATTACCCCAGCTCCCTACCTCATAAAGCAATGAAAGACAGAAACCTTCTAAGGGAAAGCTGTGTCCCCGAAGGCTCATCCTAGGTAGCTAGGTAACCCTCATTTGTTCTCAACAAATTGCAAATTGAAAATAAAATCCTGTAATGCCTTATACACAGCTGCTAAAGGAAATGCTCACTGTCCTCCCTGCCACATGAGACCTGTGTTGCTCACACGACATAACTGAAGCCACCAATTCTTACCTGGGAGTGGCTGAACATCAGTTGTGACAATGCTCAAGAGGAAAATGACTGTTCCTTCTTATTTGTGGTCCTCCCAAAACTCCAGGGGGATGCACCAGTGGTGGACCACACCAGAAGAGGTGCAGAGGGGGTGGGGAAAGCTAAGCATTTCCCTGCTCACCAGGGCAGCCCTCTGAACCCAAACACCAATCCTCTCTTTCACTGGAGCAAAACACCACCATTCCCATTTTCAGGGACCGGCTAAAAGTGAGTCCATTGGAAATTCTCAAGAGGTCATTAAACAACCAAAAGGATGTGATGGAAGTTATAAACACACACCAGTTTGAGGAATCCTCTCAGATCCTTGGCTTTTTCTGGAAGTCCACATAGTGGTATGTTTGAACAATTTTCCACACACCTTGGTTTGGCTTTTGTTTTTCTCTGTGCCTCTGTGTTGTCATTTGTTACTGCTTAACAGGCTGACAAAAACATCCTGAAGACTATGTGAGTTTTGAACACATTTATTTGGAAATTTTCATTGATGCCAAATGTTTTTGTCTACCAATGTGTTGATGTACCACCATCTCTCACAGAGCACAGGATCCAGAGCCAGTACTGGGTGAGGTTTCTGCTGATTGCTTTTGAGCTTTAAATTTTTCTTTCAAACTGAAAGACATTCTCCCTCAGCTGCTTGGTGCAGGTGGGTCCCTTGTGCTAGCAGAACCCCTCAATTTGGAGAGCTTGGTGCAGATGGGGGCAATGCTGCTGGTGATGGAACTGCTGGTTGGGAAGCTGTTCGGTATTTTACATACCAGACAAGCCACAGAAAAATAGCTGGAGGTGTCCTGCTGCTCTTGCTCGCGGTGGACACCGGAGGGAGCCGAAGCACACCGGCATACGAACGCCCCTTCTTTCTCTTGCAGTCCAAGCACATTCCCCAAGAGATGTGTCTCTGCATCTGCAGGCCTTCATCTGGTATGAAGCGTCTCCTCTTAGCTCTCCTATTTTCTGCATACTGGATTAGCAACTGTTTAACCTGGGGGTTTTTTGTGATAGAAAATAACCTTGATTTCCTCCTCCCCTCCTTGATTCATGATATTGACAAAGATTGCTGGATGCCCTTCATGGCTGGGAGAGAGGAATACTTCCACACGTTCACTTCTCATTCATGTTGCTGTTTTCTGCTTTGCATGCTGCTGTCCTCCATCACAGGTATCTTGGGGGAGATCTACAGCTGATGACTCAAAGTAAAAAAAGTAAAAGTTCAGGTTTACTCAAAGTAAAAGTTCAGATATCAGTGTCACAGTATGGTGTGAAGAACTGTGCCACAGTAAATGGCGTGGGTGACTCATAAAGGAAACACTTCCATACATATATTCTCTCAAATGCTGACCCAAGTGCCTGTAGGTGTTTACCTAAGATCAGATGCAGCTACAGTGATTCAGCAAAAACTTATCTTCCTTTCCAGTTGGTACTGATCACATTATGTTATCTGGGATGCTATAGTGATGGTAGCATATTTTGGATGAGATACAAAATCAGCCTTCCTGGAAATTAAAATCTCCTGGTGCATTTCACCCTATAGACTACTGCATCTAAACAGACAGTTAAATGATCCTAGAGCATGCTTTTTGCAAAGGTCTTAGAGGCCTTTACCTCTCCTCTTTGTTTTCCTGGCCTTTGCATATCCTCATGGTAACAGGGCATTAAGTTACATCTGAGTGATAAGAAATTAATGAACTACTGTGAGATCTGTGAATGCATCATGTCAATAATGCAGCTCTAGTAGTCACGTGAATTGGGGCTGAAAGTAATTTTCTTGGGACCCACTGCTGATGGGCTTCTTTAATACCTGAGGTCTGACACCACCCTGCAGTTGCTCCACCAGTGTTGCTGAGGTTATCAGGGGAAGGGACATGAGTTAAACGTCAGATCCATCTATCCCCAATCTTGGGAGCTTCACATCTTCATCACATTGTAGAAGAGCAAACACTGCCAAGTACAAAAGCCTACACACACAATTCATCTCTTTTTTTACTCATAGTCACTTTTTCTGTTGTCCCATCTACAAAAATAAGGAATTCTTCACCCCTTAATTTCCAAATCAACAAGGCAGAGCTTAGAGGGCAGGCAGCCTTGCAGCCACAAAATACACTAAGGTAGTCCATGCTCTAATTAATATTGACTCAGCTCCTTCAAATCAGTTCAGCATTGTGAAGAACTGAGCACAAGAAGAGGAGATCAGTGAGCTCTTTGCTCTTTGGTTGGTGATTTGTCTGTGTGATTCAGGCTTCTCATGGCCAAAGTGGTTATGGTGAGTTGTCAGGGCCTTCCTTCTTCATTGGTTGTGCTTTGGAGTTTCCTTCTCTGCTCTTTCTGTAACTCTTACTATCACAAACATCCATCCTTTCTGATCCTCTGTATTGTCTCAGGGTTGATTCTTCATGGCTGTTTCACCTGTTCCTCCATCTTCTCCTTTCTCCAAGGCGCTGAGCTCAAATATGGCTTTTCTCAGGGAACTTTTCCCAAAACTGTTCTCTCAGGGGATGCATAACACTTTAAGCTTAGCAAACATATAAATCCTTCCTGCAGGCTCAATTATGTGTGTCCATACAGACTCTGGAGCATATAGAAACCACATTTAATTCAACTGATGCAATTTTATATACAGATGAGGCTGCAGACACAAGTTAAACACCAGCAAGGACATGATGGATTCTCTCTCCCCTTCTCCCACCTCTTCTGTACATCACAAACCTCAGAGTGAAGCCAGCAGGATTAATTGCCCTGTTGCAGCACAGCAATCGTGCCCTGGAGCAGTAAGCAGAGCTGGCTGAAGAAGTCATTGCTGGGAATTAGAGCTGTGTCTTACACCAACACAGGGAGGTTCACAGAGCTGCTCCAGCAAAGATCAAGTCACAGCTGAGCTTTCCAAACAATACAGCATCTGTCTTACTTAAAACCCAGCCTCTTATACCATTTTATTGTCTTTTAGTAGTCCACCATGGTGGAACAGATTTTAGTGGTTCTGTCTACACTAACAGTCCAAAGCCAAAAAAACTATATTAATTATATTTAAAAATAGGATGCCCTGTAGGCTTTAAAACATCATTGGTGAAGGGGGCAAAAGGTGAAAATTTTAAAAGCAATTTCCTTTAAATTCTGTAAAATTTACAAAAGATCTATTGTCAAAATCTTCTTTTAAACTGGCCACATCCAAAATATTCAAACTGTTGAAATCCTTCTCTGTGTCAGCATTGACAGCCCTCACCCTGCTTCTGAAAGATTTAAGAAAGAAGAACAAGTTGTGCTGAGTAGAAGAAATGCAAATGATCTTATATGTTAGCAGATAGATTCATGAGTGTTGCGTTGTGGGGAAATTAGGAAGCACCACTTTCAGGTTTGCATCTCTTCCTATATCTTCACAGGGACTGTAAAGTCTGACTTAAATATTAATTTATGCTTTATTCTACAGTTGACATTACAGGAATCTGAACAAAAATTTTGGGCATTACTGCACAACGGCATTGATATAAATCCCTGTGTTTCCTGTAGGTACTGCTGACTTCAGCCAGGTCATCTGAATTTTCTTGTGACCTTCCCCAGGTGTAGTCACTATTCTATCTCGATGGCAGACAGAAACCAAGGGAGGCAATGTTAATGAAAATCTGTCCTAATGTGAAATGTGTGCATGTAAAGGGCCTGCACTGCTTTAGCTCACCTCAGCTTTAAAGAGATGAAAACAGCAACTAATGTAAACCATTCTGTATTGACATCAACAGCACCTTCACAAGACACCTGTAAAAAGGCAACACTGGTAGATGAAAAACCTAATTTGGTACTATTCTAATAATTTATGGCCTCTGTCCATCAAGGCAGCTGCCATGATATGTATCTTTCTATGAAAAAAAAAATTATCTACATATGTTATATATATCTTTTTACGAAAAAAATGCAACTATTTACCCATTATGTTATTGTTCGTAGAATAAGGAAAAAACCACACTGGAATTTTATTTATATGCAGCTGTATAGAATATTTGCATTCAAATCAAAGCCCACTGTGTTTGTTTGTTAAAATATAAATGTTATTTCATCACATCAGTCTAACCTCTTTAGCAAGGCTCCTCTGGCTAATTATTGTATACTCCTTGAGTTTTCTTTCCATGCCTGCCATCTCAGTTTTCTCTCCAATTTCATTCTTGGGGACTTTTNCTCCTGGTTTTTCGATCTGACCAAGCTTTTCTAACGTTCTGTCTCCTTGGTTTCCTTTCAGTCGCCCTCACTGGAATGTTGGCAGAAACATATTCTTCTTTGAAAACAAAGAGACTAAATAAGTAAATTAATAAATAAAATAGCTGAAAGCAGATGGGAGGTCTCAGTTCCAGAAGGGTCTGTATTCTGCGAGCTTTTCTCACTTCCTAGCAAAGGAGGAGATAGTTGCACTCCCTGCCCACCCACCCTTAGCCTCACAGGGAGCCAGGCTTCCCCCTCCCCTGGGGTGAGGACCTTGCTGGGAGTGATGGATTGCACTGCAGCGAGGGCTGGGAAGCACTGCAGGGAGTGGAGGGGGAGGGATGAGGAAGGAAGAGAAGGAGAGAGGGAGGTAAGGAGGGAGGAGACTCGCTGCCAGCGTCAGGCTAGGAAGGATGTAACGGGGCTGATGAGAAGAGAGGATGGGGGGATTGGAAAACGAGGATGGGGAGGGCATGGCTGGGAGAGCGTGTATTTCTGCAGGCAGCACGGCTCCGATCAGACTGGTGAGCCCAGGAATGATGGAGGCACCAGGCAGTGGGAGCAAGGCTGGCACTGGGCAGCAGGGGAGACAGGCGAGAAAAATGGAAACGACGTAGGGAAAGGGAGGAGGGGAGAAAGTCGGAGCTAGAGAAAATAAGGCTTTGGTTGTACGGCAATGACAAAAGGACACAACTCTGGCAAACTGGATTTCTTTGGAGCTGTAACAGAGGAGGCAGTGTTGATGTAGAAACAATCAAAAGGTCAAACAAAGCGTGCTACAAACTGCAGTGAAATGGGCTTTCATTGCACTCTGAGGAGTGGTAACAGGATGACCTCTGGGCAGTAGCGAGGTACCTCTGTGCGGCTGAAGCCACTGACGATGGAGCTTGCAGCGTCTGGCTGCAGCAGCTTCATTGCCTGTGGATTTTGGCAAGGGGGATGCGTCCTTTTGCCTGGGCACTGTGAGGAATGCAGATGACCTCCTCCTTCCCACTGAACCAATTGCAAGCGCTGCTGAATTATTTATTTGTTGCCTTTCACGCTTCTCTTCTCTTATCTCTCTCTCTTTTTTTATAATATAAATTTCTCCATCTGTTCCTCATTCATTGCCCAGATTTTTCCTCCATGTCTCCGTTTCCAGCACTACCTTCATCCCTCCCTTCCTCTCCCTCTCCCCTGCCCACTCGCAGGCTCAGCGCTGGGAAGGGGCTCGGCGGGCGCCCGGCGGCAGAACCGGGGGTGCGGGGCTGGAGAGGATGGGGAGCGGGGCGGGCGTGCTGGCAGCCATGCGAGCAGCCCGCAGGACGCTGTCCCGCCCCTACAACTTCGCGGAGAGACCCTCCCCCCTCCCGCCATCCACTCATCCCCCTCTGGCTACAGCTGGCTCTCCGCCCCCCATCGCAGTGCACCAGCTGCGGTTTCCAGCTACACTGACCTAGTTTTGGCCTCTCTGCGAGGCACCTCTGTCCCCCTCCTCCCTTAGAACCTGACGCAGGAGAAGTGAAGGGGAGGGGTCCCCTGGCACCGCAGGGAGCCTCTTGAGCACTGTTCCCATCATGGCGCCGGACCCTGCCAGGGGAGACCAGAACTGGAGATGCAGGCGCCCGGCGCCTAATCACCTCCATCGGCTCAAGGCAGACAAGCGAGACTGGGCGTGTAAGCATCCTTGCTAGCTCCGAGAGGGGGCATCAGTTAGATGAAGAAAAATTAGGAAACCGCTACCCACGAATGAGAGAAAAAAATTCCCAGATTGCCAGCTCTCATCAGCTCCGGTGACAGAACTGCCGGACACAAGAGGAAAACACTAACACTACTGGGATAAACTCGAGGACATTTAACCTGCTGCCTAAAGCTCTTTCGCTCGGAGGGCAGATGTTTATCAGACTTAATGCAGTAAAGTGCCTGCGAGATATAGCCACCCTGTGGTTGCATCAGATCCTTCCCAACAGGCACTGAAATCCAAAGTCATCACTGCAACAGCATTCATCAAAAGACAATGGAGAAGGAGACAGAAAAGGGCAAAACAGGAGTCAAAAAGAGGTAAAGCACCAGGAAACAAAGACAGGCAGGCATGAACTTTCTCAAGATGATAAAGGAAAAATGCAGACTGAGAAAAACAGCTGGAGAAGGGGCCAGGTAGACGACAAGGACTGGGAGAAGAGAGATATAAAGTGTTTTCCTTTCAAATGAGTGTTTCCATCATCATTCTGTCCAGTTCCTCAGTCTTCCCGCAGCAGAACTGCAACTCGGTTGGGAGAAATGTACTCCTGTCTTGTGGAACTGGGAGCTGCTGGTTATATACCAGTCCTTGAAACTTACCAGCTGCTATTCATCCATTCCTTTGTTTCTGCCTGCAACTCTGCCCCCCCGGGCTTCTTTGTGTCTCTCAGTCCTCAAACTGTGCCCAGAATAAGGATAACAGAAGCCTCTGACCTTCTCCAAAGTTACCTATTCAATGAGATGCATGCACTCCTCCCTTACGTCCCCAAACGGTCGCTGTCTGTCAGGAAAGGTCTCTCAATGCCCCTGCAAGCCCTTTTCTTCTGTCAGGATTGTGCCCTGAGCCTTAGCCTCGTCTCAAATGCTGGGAAGAAGGGGGTTCACATTCCTTCTATTCCACCATATGCACACGCCACTGTTACTTTGTCCCAGTATTTACAGCAAAATAATTATTTCCCCCGCGGTACGCTGCTGGCTCCCTTCCCACTGCCTGCCACAGGAAACGGGCAGTCGCGTCCTCTCCTTGCCAGTGCGTTCGGCACTGGCCGCCCCTTCAGCCCAGGACAACTCTCCATCCCAGCAGGGATCCAGAGGTGCCTGCACGGCGCTGTCAGGGCAGCATCACCCGCCCTGCCCCAGCCCCTCTGCCCCCCTGCCGNCCCGCCCCCCCGGCGGGGCAACCCCCCGCCCCCTGCCCGCGCTGCCGCTGGCAGGACGGCGGCGCTGGCAGCCAGCCCGGCGGCACAGACCTCGCCGTCGCCTCCGGTCGGAGCCGGCTGCCATGGGCAGGGCTGGGCTCCTCGGCACCGCCGCCACCGCTGCCCGCAGCGCCCCGCCCGCCCGCGCCCGCACATGGGCAAGGAGGATGCGGATGCGCGCTCGGGTGCGGGTGGGCAGCGGAGGCGAGCCTGGGGCTGGACCCTCCCGCGCCGGACCCACAGCCTCCCGGAGCCCCCCGCCCCGACCCCTCCGCTGCCGCTCGATGTGTCCGTGCCGGCAGCAGCGGCGGGCAGTCCCCAGCGGGCTGTTCCCACCCGAGCGCGGGGGCATGCAGCAGCTCGGCACTCGGTGCGACGCACAGCAGGGCATGGAGCTCTCCGTGGGAGCAGGGCCGCCCCCGGCATGGGAAACCCGTGTGTGTCGGGCAAGAGACTGTGTTTATTCAGAGAAATGGGTGGGTTCGGTGTGATGAAGCACATGGAGCCAGGCACACGGGAGACAGACCTAGCTGCAAGCTGGGGTGTCGCATTCTGGTGGGCATGGTGTGGGACTGAGTCAGCAAAACCTGGAACTTTCTCCAGACCCCCTTAGCTGAGAATCCTTTGTGTTAGCAGTAGTTTCTCCATTTTCTTACAGTAGTTAATTCAGAACAGGAATTAGTGTAACAGAAGAACCAATGAGAAGTTGGGGTTGTAAGAAATAAAAGATGATTTTGCACCATTTGGCATAGTCCTCATTTTGCATGGTATGAAACAAGGATGATGTGGTCATTTTCCTGTTGAAACACAGGCCAGAAATTGTTTCCCTTCACTGGACCATCTGCGTTCATATGTGAACCCAAGCATTCATGTGCGAACACAGGCATTTACCTTGTCTTAGACATATTTTTTTTTTTACTATTCAGTCATCCAAGTGGGAAGCAGAAACATCGCTATGAGACTCAGCTGACCAAATGAGTAGCTACTGAAGACACAGGGGAGCACACAGGAAAATGAGTAGAAATAATTAGGCTTAGCAACATTTGCAGGCTGGATTTTCCATCATTGTTCCATCACAAGGTCATACATCCAACCAGAGACAGTATATGAAACTTTACAATGTGAATAATGGGATAATATCCTGCAGGCTTTGGCTTCAGGACTAAACAGCTGGTTTGCAGTTGTAGTGAACTCAGTGACAAAAGATGTTTCATGGAATCAACCGTGAAATCAGATTTTGCATACATTAAGGCTTTGGACCAGTCCTTACATTATGCATTACAGAGTGCATGGGAAAAATCTCAAAAGAAAGGTGCCAGGACTTGTTAGTGTTCAGAAGCATCCATTCCTTGTTGATACTGCAATTATAATTCTTCCCTAAAGGGTGAAGCTTGGTACTCTGTACCACTGACACTGAGGGCACTGTCCAATATCATTCTTGTGTAAGAATTTTGTCCTGAGAATAGATTTATGGATAACAGGAGAGACCTTGTCTTCACTGGCAAAAAAAAAAAAAAAAAAAAAAAAAAAAAAAAAAAAAAAAAGGTCTTGCCTAATTCTTGGGAACGATAACATCTACACATCTACATGCAACTCAGTTGCAGTGACAACTCTTCTGCGGCACTAGGCACATCCTAGGGGGGCACATCCTACATCCTAAGTAATAAATCGACCATTTCTTCTATTCTACCTTTCCAAGAAAGGGCAAAAGACTCATGACTCTTTCCAAACTCACTTAAGTTTCTAGATGATGCAAAATTGTTCTAGAGATATATGGTATCCAACCTGTGACAAAGTTTAACAAGTTACAGTTCCAGCAGCTCAACAAACAGTAATAAAAAGCATACAGGGCTACTACATTTTGCATGACAAAGAGCTAAGAAGGTAAGTGGTAGCTTGCGGAATAAATTGTTACTAATAATTATAAGACTCAGCTGAAGCATCCCAAATGGTTTGAGATCAAATATCTTACTGTTACCATGATGAGTGTTTTTCCTATACTTGTAGAATGACTTCCTCTCAGATGTCTTATAACCAAACATGCATTTGTACAGCCAAAAATCTACACTCCTGAATTCCCCAGCTGTGCAATTCTCCTCTTTCCAAAAACTGTTAACTGTGTTTGAGCAGCAGAGGCACCTGCCCTACCACTTGGCTGCTTATTGAAATATAAAAGAAGAAAATTCTGGTATTACTGTGTCACTGTAGTTATATAAATCCTAATGCAGATATTTTTCTTTCCTCTTTGCTTTATGCTGTCTTAAAACCAGCATGCATGGATCCAGAAGAATTCTTACTTGGAAATATGTGTCCATGCTGGGAAACGTGAAGTTGTTGCACAATCTTCAGCAGAGCAGGGATACCACAGTAGCTCTTTGTTAGCAAATTCTCTGTGTAAACAAACCCCGTGCACCTCACAGCCTGAAATTACAACTTTTGACAGTGTGAACTTCATGCACATGGGAACTCTGTTCTAGAAGGCTTCAGAGTGTAGTAACTCTGTCAAAGTAAGTAATATTTTGCTACTGTCCAAACAACAAAAATACTGTCTAGCATGTTGGTGTTCTTTATCTGTATCTACTATCTATTACTAATTTACCTTGCTAGTACTTGCCTATGCTACGATTGCCTGCTGTTCTCAAGTTGTACTTTCAAGTTGGCTTTTAAGTGAATGATAGCGTATTTTTTCTTGTACTGTTGTACACAGTCAGGAGGGGAACCTGGAATTTGGAAGCAGTCTCTGGCTTGCAGCTGTGAGAAGCCAGAAGTCTTGGCAAGCAACACAAGCAGACAGGAGAGCATTGGATGATGTCTGGTAATAGGGATTTTGGCCTATGACATCATCTGTGAGGTAGCCTTGCCTCATACTCATTAAGCAAAGTTTTCAGAAGAGCTGCCTGAATCACATATGAGGTTTGGGGAGTAGGACCCAGATGTTTGCAGAACAAAATAAACAAACTGTCATTCAGGTGAGAGAACCAAGATGGGTAAGACAGCACTGTCACATGCTGAAGAGGTGGAAGAAAGCAGGTTGAATGGGAACATTCGTGGTAGGATAGGTGTTTGGGAATGATCAGTTGCTGTATCCCATATCTGCAAAGCTGGGAGTGCAAGACAGGTTATTGAGAAACACACATGTTGTTCCTCTGGTGGGCAGTGTGTGTGTTGTGCCTAGAGGTTCTGAAAATCAGGTGAAGGAGAAATTCACACAGGAAAATGTGAAATATACAGCTGATACAATACAGTGAATGAAAAGGGTGTGGTACCGAGGAAACTGAGTAGGTGTGCCACAGAAACTGATCAACAAGGTGTGGTCGGTTGATAAAGGGGATGTGTCATATTTGTTTTCTGCCAGCAGTTACTGTTTTAGAAAAGTGACAGCAGTGAGGGATGGTGCAGCCCTGGCTGCACGCTGAGTATGTCAGGCACATGATGGTGTATGATGTGTGGCATGCGGGACACGTCACAGTGTCTTGGTTTGAAAGACAGGTGTCTGCTAAGAAAGCCAGGAGCCCCTCTTGAAATGGAAAATACAAACCCTCTCCCTCTAAATTATTATAATTTTGAAATTAAGGAGCTCTCAGGCAAAGATACGGGAATAGGAATAACAGTTCTTTTACTAGGAAAATTAAAATGAAAACACAGTAAACAAAACAACAGCAAAACCACTGACAGTCAGAATACAACCTGACACTCCGTCAGACAGGGTGTTGGTAGCAGTCCGATTAAATGGTGGCTGCAGTCCTCCTGGAGTGACAGATGTGGTTCGTTGAAGCAATGGTCCTGGAGAAGGGTGCAGTTTCCTCTGATGGTCTAGTGGTGATGAAGATAGGCCTGGAAATCTAGTGGAAAAAAGGCTGCCTGTGGTGTTCCAAATTGCAGATCATATCCAAGTAGAAATGTTTGGCTCCTCCCCGTGGGTGAGGCATCTCACAGTGGGATGAGGTAATTTTATCAGTCATGCAGTGGAACTCTATGGGCCATTACCAGAAGATACCTCCCTGGAGGAAGGATGGGTGTGGAAAAGATAAAGAACACTGCCCCTTCTGTTTTTTAACAGATGGCCCATTAACAGAAGATATCCCCCCCCCATGAGATAAAGATCACTGCCCCACCTGGTTTCAACAGATAGTGATAGAATGTAACTTTTGGTTACATCCTGCATTGCAATCCAAGACACACAGGACATAAGGCGAGAGGACACACGCTGTGCCAGGGGAGGTTTAGGCTGGACATTAGAAAGAATTTCTTCACTGAAAGCATGATTAGATATGGGAAGGATCTGCCCAGGCAGGTAGTGGAGTCACTGTTCCTGGAGGTGTTTAAGGAGAGACCGTATGTGGCACTCAGTGCCATGATCTATTGCCATGGTGGTGTTTGGTCACAGGTTGGACTCAGTGATCTCAGAGGTCTTTTCCAAATAAATTGATTCTGTGGTTCTGTCACACCTTTACCTGTCACATGAAGTACAGAGGTTCTGGCTTTGTGCACCACATGCCAACAGCAGCAGCAGCAGTGACAAGCACAACAGGTGGTGTATGTTTTGCTGCACTGCCACAGGGTGCAGCTGCCTGGGCTGTGCTGGGGCTGGTCACCTGTGGCAGTGACCTGGTGTCTGCACTCTGGAGTAGGCAGTCAGGGATGGAAGCTGGGGTTTGCAGGAGAAGCCAGCTGGGCACGGCACATCCTGGGCTGGGGTCTGCCATGGCAGTAGGGGCTGGACTGAAGCCTGGTCTGGGGTGGGGGGAGAAGGGCAGGAGTGGGTGTGAGGAAGAGCATGAAGAGCTTTGTCAGCAGGTCGTGGGATGTGATCCTGCCCCTCTACATGGCCTTAGTGAGGCTGCATCTGGAGTGCAGTGTCCAGTCTGGGCTCCTCAGTAGGGAGAGACATGAAGCTCCTGGAGCAGGTCTGGGGGGCAAACGAGGATGACTGTGGGACTAGAGCAGCTCTCTTGCAAGGAAAGGCTGAGAGAGTGGGGCCTGCTCAGCCTCAAGAAGGTGGGGGGGACCATAGCAATGTCTATAAGCAGTTAAAGGGAGGATGTCAAGAGGATGGACCAGGCTCGTACTTGATGGTGCCGACCATTAGGACATGAGGCAATGGGCAGAAACTGATGCCCTGAAAGTTCCACCTGAATATGAGGAAGAACTTTGCTGTGCAGGTGACCCAGTACTGGAACACATTGCTCAAAAAAGTTGTGCAGTCTCCCTCACTGGTGATATTTGAGAACGGACTGGGCACAATCCTGTGCCATGTGCTCTTGGAGGGCCGGCTGGAGCAGGCAGGTTGACCCAGATGACCACTGTGGTCCCGTCCGACCTGACCCGTTCTGTGGGAGGCCTCAGCCGTTAGACAGGAGCGGCCTCAGCCCGCGGGTGGTGCCGCCGCTCACGAGCACCCAGTTCGGTCCGGTCCGGTGCGGTTCGGCCCCGTCCAGTCCGGTTCGTCTCGGTTCACTCCGAGGCATCCCGGCGCCGCCGCCCTCGCGCTCCCCCGCGCCCGCCCCGAGCGTGCCGAGCCCGGCCCGGCCGTTACGGCACCGCTGCCGCTGCGCTGTGAGGCGGCGG